>JAWDJD010000002.1:450954263-451216763 GCA_035047305.1 Bradypodion pumilum | reverse complement strand
AGGTTGCAACAGGTGGATCGGCTGTGCGATAGTGGCGAATTTTGGCACTCCTGATGTTCTTGTACTTCAATTCCCAGAAGCCCAAGTCCCTGTGAATCCACACAAACGGGTTTACTGCGTGTACGTGCTGTTCTTGGACTTCAACTCCCAGAAGCCCAAGTCCCTGTGAATCCACACAAATGGGTTTACTGTGCATGCAGTTAGCCCATTCATGTGGATTCACAGGAACTTGGGCTTCTGGGAACTGAAGTCCAAGAACAGCTGGAATGCCAAGGTTCGCCATCACTGGCTTACAACATCCGCCCTGCTATGGAAAGGTGTTGGGGACATGCGAAGCCAGGCAGAGGGGACAAGAACAGCAGAAGCAGAAGCGACAAAAGCACATGGCCAGCTGCATTTTCCCCCAGGAACCACTCGGGCCAAGGACAGTCAGGACCCCTCCTTCATGTGATCCTGTAGCACAGGGATAAGGAGAAATGGGGAAAGAGGTAACAAAATTAAAGAGCAGTCAAGGTGGTAGGTGGCTCAAAAGAAAGACTCTCACAGTCATGTGAAAAAAAAATTTTTGTGGAGGGAAAGGGAAGACGCAAAAGAAACAAAATGGAGCCTTTAGCTAAACTGTGGTGCACAAGGGCTTACTATACACTGGCCGAAAGCCTGCTGCGTAGCTATACCAGTGTATCTTCAGAATTGCTCATATGGTTGATCGAATTTCAAAGGATAACTTGTAAACATTATTGCTGAATATAGTTTTATTCCAAATTATATCTGCAAGAGACTCTACTATAAGAATCTAGTGGTTGCTACGTTATTGTAATACATGTTCTTGAGACTACTTGGAATTTGGCAAAAATGGAGGAAACTATTGCGGACATAATTTCTATAGAAATCTCTTCTCTCAGACCTCAAAGCTTAAGGTGACTGAAGAATGATGGTTTCCTTCTTCCAAAAGCTTTATAAATTACAGTACAGTATTCGAAATGACTGGACATTTCATTTTCTGATAGTCACACTAACAAAATGGCTACAAATAACGTTCTTGGAACATACTGACAGATAATGAACAGGTCATGAAATGAAAAATGAAACAAAAAGTTTCATTCTTTATGTATAAATTAAGGAATTTTTAGTTCTCTGTAGCTCACCACACCTGAGATACGGTAGTTTAGTGTTACAGTATTTGATTATGTTGGTAGGAGAATGAAATGGGTGTGGGATGTGGGGTTTGTTTTGTCTTCTACACCATCCAAAGTAATGAGCACTTTAAGGCTGGGTGATATAAACATTTAATAAATAAATAAAATTGTTACTATGCTGCCTTTCTCTCCATTAGTGATGCAACGTGGCTCACAAACAACTAAAACTATAAAACAGCCAACAGTTTGAAAAGCATTGCAGCAGTTTTAAAAAAAAAAACATATCTCAAATGAAACCAAGATTAGAAAGATCTTTAATGCATCAGAGAGACCAGCTGATCAGAAGTCTGTTGTTGGACATACAGTATATCTAAATAAGTCTCGTGAAGTTCTTCATACTTCATCTGACAAAATTCCTACTATCATAATCTTTGGATTCATCAGAAATTTAATTTTAAAATGTATTCAATTTCTGCACTACACTATCTCCTTGATATAAGTCCACCAGTTTGAGACCAGAGTACTGCTGCATGACGGAGTGAGCTCCCGTCTTTGTCCCAGCTCCTGCCAACCTAGCAGTTCGAAAGCAAGAAATTGCAAGTAGATAAATGGGTGCCATTGAGCAGAAGGGTGGGGGGAGGAGGGGAGGGGAAAGACCTACTGCTGTGCTGCAGCTCCTCCTTCAGTCCTTTGGATCCAAGGCAGGAAAGAAAATCTCCTCTGGCTTCCAAGGCAGGGAAGGGCAAGAGCCAGGCAGGCTGGATCCACTGGGGGTGGGAGAAGATCCCACTGGCCGCCCCACGGATTCCTTGGATCAGATCCCTCGCCAGGATCCCCAGTGGATGAGGGAGTAAGGCGCCCCCTTGCCTTCTCTCCCCCCTCCCCCACCCCTGCCTCTCTAGGCACTGACACTCAGACTCTGTGCCTTTTAACCCTTGGAGGGCTGCTCTAACTTAAGGCAGATCACGGGCAGGAATGTATGTGTTGCATAATAGGTTACATGGCAGTGATGGCGAACCTTGGCACTCCAAGTGTTCTTGGAATTCAATTCCCAGAAGCCCAATTCAGCGCTCCTGATATGGGATTTCGAACTTAGTTCCTTTTTCTTACAAATCCACTCATCATATGACCCACCCAGCTCTTGTGTTTCCTTGTTTCTCCAGATCAAGTCTTTTTCTGTTAATATATTGAGCATGCAGGGCAGGTGGATGTGGCCCTAAATGAAACAGCGAGACTTTAGTGTATGGGACCAAAGACACCAGGACAGCCGAAGAGCTGGCTTAACACAACTTTATTACATGCTGGTCAGAGGGAACATGAGGTAATGGCGGACGAACAGCTCAATATATACAGTGGCTATACATTTGAATGTGGCTCCTTGATAGCCTATTGGCTACAGGCTGCGTGATGTCATTGCAGGTCACGCCCTTCTTGTCCAGGTGAAGGTAGTGGCGGGAATCTTCCCGCGCTGTTGTTCCAGGTGAGTCTTGGACCAATGAGCTTGGACGCTCGCTATTGCCATCTAGTGGTCACTAGCTCGCGTCCTATTAAGGTTACAGTGATGCAGCTAGAGGTTACAATGTTGCACATAGAAAAGGTTACATTGGATACCAATGGATAGGTACATTGTTTAAAGGCACAGGCTTTAGGACACAACACCCCTCCCCCCTAGGATGAGACGAAGTCTCTTAGCCAAGATGGTTTATTGCACTCGCGTTTGGGCCGCGATGTGGGTTGGCCCACCCGGGGGCCGCTCCCGCTTCCTTGTTCCCTGGACCCTTGTCCTGTAATGGGAGAGGGAGACTTGTTAGAGGCTTGCTGCGGTTTTGCAGCTTTAGGGGAAAGGGTAGATTCCGTTGTGGTTGAACCGGGGGCACCAGGGGCTAACGTAAAACCCCTCTTCTCGCTTGGATGGGAGGGGGACCACTCCGAAACCCCCCCCGGTTCCGAAAATCAAAATCAAACTCTGTTGGGGGATCCCGCGGGATATCTACGAGGACAAATTCCTTCTCCTCCCCCCTTGGTGGGGACTCTGGACCCCCCTCCCCTCCCCCTTGGGCTAAACGGGTGGGGGAGAACCCTAACGCTGAATTTGTATCCGTGTTTCCGGCCCCCTGCTTCCCTGGGACCCGGCTCCGGAGCTGGTCCGCGTGCCGCCGCCAGAGTAGACCTGTGTTGGTCTCCACGCGGTACGATACAGGACCGGTCTGTTCCACGACCACCCCCGGCACCCAGGCTGGCCCCGCGCTGGCGTAATTCCTGCAATGTACCGGGGCACCCACGCTGAAACTCTTGGTGGCTTCTAACCCTATGTTCCTCCCCTTGTCCTCAACTCTCATGGGATCTAGTCTAGTGAGTATGGTGGTCAGCTTCCTGCGCATTAAAAGCTCCGCAGGGGAGTAGCCTGACGCTAACGGGGTCACCCTGTACCCTAGCAGAAACTGACACACTTGCAGGTTGAGGTCCCCGGGGCCCATGCGCCGCAGCGCGTCCTTCGTGGGGGGTACGAGGCGCTCCACTTGGCCATTGGTGGCCGGATGGAAAGGGGCGGAGGTGATATGCCGGATGGCGTTGATCTCTGTGAACGCCCTGAACTCAGCGGACGTGAAGCAACTAGCGTTATCGCTAATTAGAGTGTCGGGTATGCCGAACGTGGAAAAAATTCTCCGCAAATGCTTAATTGTCGCGGCCGAGGAGGTGCTCATGACTGGGACGACCTCCAACCACTTGGAGAAAGCGTCCACCACAAGGAGAAACAGGGTTCCTCGGAACGGGCCCGCGAAATCTATGTGCACCCGGGACCACGGCCCCTTAGCTGCGTCCCATTCCCTATGGGGAAGGCGGGCCTCCTCCGGCCTTGAGCATTGGCAGCTCTCGCAAGTGCCGACCATGTGCTCGATGTCGGCGTCTAACTGGGGCCACCAGAAGTAACTTCGGGCCAGCGCTTTGGAGCGCACAATTCCGGGGTGGCTGACGTGCAGCAGTTTAAGCACCCGCGGTCGAAGGGATGTGGGGACCACCACCCGCTGCCCCCACAAGAGGCACCCCCTCTCTAGGGACAGTTCCAGCTTCTTCCTAAAAAATGGGGCGAATTCCTCTGCTGGGGAAGACGCCGGCCACCCCTTCTGTACCCAGGAGCAAACCGCCGCCAACGTCTTGTCCTTCCTTGTCGCTGTGACAATGTCGGCGGGCACTACGGGGGGCGAATCCAGTACCTCTATCATGAGAACCTGATGGTCCCGCTCCCCCTTGCTCACCTGGCTGGGCGTCAGGGGGAGGGGGGACCTCGACAGAGCGTCCGCATGGCTGATCTCTTTCCCGGGCAGGTACACCAACGTGTGCTGGTAGGCGTTGAGAAAAATGGCCCACCTGAGCATTCTCGGGGACAGGATCTGTGGCGTGGGCTTGTCTGTGGTAAAAATGCCTAGTAGGGGCTTGTGGTCAGTCACGATGGTGAAGGGGCGGCCATACAGAAAATCGTGAAATTTTTTGGTCCCCGCAACTATTGCCAGCGCCTCCCTGTCTGTCTGGGCGTAGTTTCTCTCCGCTTGGGACAGGGACCTGGAGTAAAACGCTATTGGGGCCTCCCTCCCGTTTTCCAACACGTGGCATAACACTGCCCCCACCCCCACCGGGGATGCATCACAGACCAGTACCACCGGCCGTTCGGGGTCGAAATGGGTCAGAATGGCGTCGGACGCCAGGAGTTGTTTCAGTTCCGTGAATGCCCTCTCCTGGTCATCGCCCCACATCCATGCCGCATCTTTCTTGAGCAACTTGTGAAGCGGCTCAGCCACCGCAGCCTTCCGTGGAAGGAAGGAGTGGTAGAAATTTAAGAGCCCTAGGAACGACTGCAACTCGGGCTTGGATGTGGGGCGAGGGGCTTTCTTGATGGCGGCCACCTTGGATTTGGACGGTTTGATCCCCTCGGGTGTTACTCGGAACCCTAAGAACTCAACCTCCTTCACGAAGAAGACGCATTTGTCCTTTCGCAACCTCAACCCCGCCCGTTTGAACGCCGCCAGGACCTTGTTTAGCCTTTTAGCCAACTCAACCTCACTCCCCCCCGTTATCAATACATCATCAAAATATGGTAAAACGCCGTCCAGCCCTTTGAGGAGGCGTTCCATGAGCGACTGGAAAATTCCAGGCGCCGAGTTCACGCCGAATTGGAGGCGTGTCACCTGGAACGCCCCCTTATGCGTGATTATGGTCTGTGCAGCAGCTGCGGCAGGGGTTACCATGAGTTGCTGATAGGCCTGTGCCAGGTCGAGCTTAGCGAAACACTTTCCCCCATGTAACCTGGCTAGCAAATGGCTGACCACCGTCACCGGGTACGCATTAGGGCGGATTGCCTTATTAATGGTGCACTTATAATCGGCGCAAATGCGAACCTCCCCATTGGCCTTCAATGCTGTGACAATTGAAGTTTCCCACTCCGCAGAATCAACAGGAACAAGAATCCCCTGGCCCACTAATTTGTCCAGTTCCGCCTCTATTTTGTCCTTGAGTGCAAAAGGCACCCTGCGCGGTTTGTCTGATTGGGCGGACCTCCGGCTCCAGGTCGAACGTTACTGGGGGTCCATTGAATTTCCCAAGTCCCTTCTTGAAGACTTCGGGGTGCGCGTCGCACACCTCCTGTATCGGCTCAGACCCAACGGCGTGCACCCCCCCCCCAATGAACAGACCCAGGGGCTGAAACCATTGAGTCCCGAGGAGGCTGCAATTACCTCCCTTAAGAACGACTAGGGGGAGTTCCGCGGCGTGCCGCTTGTACTGAACCTGGAAATTCCCAACCCCCAACACCGGGATACTGTTCCCTTGCACGTCCCGAAGGGTGGACCTCAACGCTTTGAGCTTGGGCCGTACGCGGGGGGCAATTCTCAAAAACTCCCTCTGGGAAATAATGGAGTAAGAGGAGCCAGAGTCAATCTTCATCCTAACAGGGGCCCCTTGCACCAGTACCTCAACAAAGTAACGGGGGTGTCCCATGGACACGCTGAAAACCGGGGCGTTGTCGTCGCTGTCGTCGGAGATGCGGCCCACGCCGTCCGGTTTCCTCGTGGGCCGGGCGCCATCCTTCGGTCTCGTTGAGCGGTCTGGCCTCGCTGAGCGGTCGGGTGAGCTCCTCCGGTCCTTGCGCCGTCGTCTGCAGACTTTGGCGATGTGCCCGCGGCGGCCGCAGTTGTGGCACTCGGCTTTTCTGAACGGGCACTTCGCGCGGTCGTGAGCTGCCCCGCAGCCGTCGCAGCGCCGGCCCTCCTTCCGGACCCTCCGGACGTCCTCGTCGTCGCTGCTTTCGGCGGACGATTTCGAAATTCGCCGAGCCGCGTGCACCGAACCCTCTGTTTTGTCGGCCTTCGGCCGCCAGTCCTGGAGCTCCTGCACCCCTGCCTTCGTGGCTTCCGCGGCGTGTGCCGCCTTCAGGACCTCCTGCAACGTGGGGGGCGGCTCCTGATTCATTAGCGTGCGCTGAATCTCGGCGTCCTTCAGGCCGCATAGCACGCAGTCCCTGAGGGTGACTTCCAAGTTCTCCCATTTGCATGGGCCGT
This sequence comes from Bradypodion pumilum, assembly GCA_035047305.1. Taxonomy (NCBI): domain Eukaryota; kingdom Metazoa; phylum Chordata; class Lepidosauria; order Squamata; family Chamaeleonidae; genus Bradypodion; species Bradypodion pumilum. Next base: position 451,210,075 of record JAWDJD010000002.1, on the reverse strand, counting down.
CAGCCAGACGCAGGGCCGCTACGAAAGCGGCGACCGACTCATCAGGCGCTTGGACTCGCCTCCAAAACGCGCTCCGAGCGGGAAACATCGCTACCGAGGGCCGGAAATGGTCTCGCAACACCATCAGGAGCTCTTCTGCCTTGAATTCAGCCGCCTTTTTGGGTGCGATGAGGTCAATCAAGACCCTCTTGCCGTCGTGCCCGAGCATTCTGGTAAGGATGGCTCTTTTCTTCGCCTCGTCCTTAACCTCGAACTCCACCAGCGCGCCTTGGAAGTCCATTTCGAAGAGTTCCCAATCTTGCGGTTTCTGGATGTCAAAACCGGCGTATGTCTTGGTCCCGTGGGCAGCCATGATCCCACCTTCGTCGCCAATTTAGTGTATGGGACCAAAGACACCAGGACAGCCGAAGAGCTGGCTTAACACAACTTTATTACATGCTGGTCAGAGGGAACATGAGGTAATGGCGGACGAACAGCTCAATATATACAGTGGCTATACATTTGAATGTGGCTCCTTGATAGCCTATTGGCTACAGGCTGCGTGACGTCATTGCAGGTCACGCCCTTCTTGTCCAGGTGAAGGTAGTGGCGGGAATCTTCCCGCGCTGTTGTTCTAGGTGAGTCTTGGACCAATGAGCTTGGACGCTCGCTATTGCCATCTAGTGGTCACTAGCTCGCGTCCTATTAAGGTTACAGTGATGCAGCTGGAGGTTACAATGTTGCACATAGAAAAGGTTACATTGGATACACATGGATAGGTACATTGTTTAAAGGCACAGGCTTTAGGACACAACAGAGACTGGTCACAAAGATGCCTAAAACCAACCCCGATGCAAAAAGTGCATTACTTTAGCTGGCATTCCTCCATCATTTTTTTAAACATTAGAAAAGTAATTATATCTCTCCTCTCATTTGCTCAAGGCTAAACAAGGCCAGTTCTTTCAGTCTTTCTCATAGGGCAAGGGTTTGTAACCTACGGCCCATGGGCCGGACCTGGCCTCCGATGCCATTCCATCCGGCCTGCAGCGATGACCCCAGAAGCAGAAGCAGGTACATTTATGATAGTCGTAAGCACGTCTATGAATGCGCAAATGGGCCCGCCGTGGTTTACAGCAGAGGGAAGCCATGTCACGTGTCCCGCACGCTCAGCTGTCTGAGGGGGAGTTGTCCGGCCTGTGGCACGAAAACCTTGAGAACCCCTGTCATAGGGCCTGGTTTCCAGTTCCCCTGATCATTCTTCTTGCCCTCCTCTGAACTTGTTTCCTTCTTAAAGTGAGGTGTGTACAACAGGGCAAATACTCAAGATGAGGCCCAGCTAGTGCCAAACAGAGGGGAACCAGTACTACACAGGGTTTGGAGACTGTATACTTCTGTTAATACAGCCTAAAATAGCATTTGGCCTTTCCCCCAGCCATATCATCCCTATAAACTCTGCTATGTAGGGAAACAGGAGTGTTTAGCAGTGACAAGCCAAGGCTCAGGAAATGCTTAGGTCAGTGATGGCGAACCTATGGCACGTGTGCCAGAGGTGGCACTTGGAGCCCTCTCTGTGGGCACCCATGCAGTCACCCCAGCTCTCCTTGTTAGCTGGAAGGTTGGCAAGTCTGCAGTTCAAGACCCAAGTACTGCATGACAGAATGAGTGCCTGTCCCTGTTCCAGCTCCTGCCAACCTAGCAGTTCGAAAGTAAGAAATTACAAGTAGATAAATAGGGACCACTTTGGTAGGAAAAGATCTTGGGGACATGAAAGGAGACTCATTCGGGCGTCCCCTGAGCAGAGTTCCTCCAGCAAAAATCCTTTCAACCCAGAAAGCACATTCATTCATTCATTTATTCAATTTGTATAACCTTTGTGTGCTTCTGACATAATTTTTAAAAAGTTACCTTTTGGTTGGTTGGTTGGTTTGGGTAATTGATTTGGGTGATATGGGACAAGTTATATGCATATATTGTGCTGTTTGGTTTGACAGCTCCCCAGAGTAACTTTATATGTTAGATGGGAAGGATATAAATTGAAGAAAGAAAGAAATTAACTGGGAGAGGAGAAAAGCCTTTCCAGTATTAGGGAGTTTAGGGATCTTCTTTTCTTCCTCTTTTGCCCCATCAGGTTATCTCTCCACCTTCTTCTGGGCCTGCCTCGTGGTCTTTGTCCTTCTCCTATTTCCACATATGCCTTGAAAGGCATGGAATTCCAAGATATTTTGTTTGTTTATTCTTTGTGTTTAATCTCTTATTGTTATTGTAAAGATTTTTTGAATGTGCTGTAAGCTGGCCAGAATGGGAAAATATCCCAGATGGGTGGGATATAAATGCAAATAATAAATAAATAATAAAGTGGTTTAACATTCCCTTCTGGAGGCGCTCTGGGACTGCACTTGGCTCAAGGTGGCATAGGCCAGTGATGACGAACCTTTTAGAGAGCGAGTGGCCAAACTGCAACTCAAAACCCACTTATTTATAGCAAAGTGCCAACACAGCAATAGGGGAGTGAGGAAACTCTCCCATTGGGCTGCTGGGCAGAGAGGTGGGGCAAACCCTGTGTTGGTGGAGGGAAGAAGCGCTCCCATTGGGCTGCTGGGCAGGAGACGGGGCGAACTTTGTGATGGGGCAACCGCATGGTTGTCTACAGACAGGGATTCAAGTGCCACCTCTGGCACGTGTGCCATAGGTTCGGCACCACTGGCATAGGCTGTCCTTTCTCCTAGGAGGCACAGCAGGGAATCAGACTCCCAAACTAAACCATTAAGTTATCCAGCCAACTGAACATCATTATCAGGCTTGTAATAACCTCTAAACTTGCAGTAGTTCCCAATGTGGAGCCCAGGCCCAGAAGCCTCAATCAGTACATTCCTCTCCTCACAATCACATTTTAATTTTTTCTTAACTGAATGTGCTTAGCTGAACCAGAGGACTTACTAGGTTGATCCGTATTTCACACGTCTAGTTTGGCGTGGCAGATTGAAGCATCGTCTCCCACTGTTTCGAGACTTTTAAGAGCCTCTCGCCATTGGGAGGTCCAACCGCTACTGTAACAGGTGTGGGGTGGATTGAGGCCCATGTTTTCGATGCTTCTTTGGCTATTTTAAATACGACGACACAGCTGACTGGGCTCATGTCAAACTTGGCCATGTTAGAGCAATGTACTGGCCAGGTGCATTGCCTGAGTACCCAACCCCACTTAACTGACCTGCGGTTCCTGAATGGAGAACTGTTTTAGACTGCTAGCCAACACCTTTGTGGCATGGTTGAACCTGCCATGGGAATACACCACGCCACCATAGCTGTCTGACGGCCAGGGTCACAACTGTGCCATGTTGAGGCGTGAGGTGGGATTTGCAGTGGGATCCAGAGGACTAATAAATATAAATAAGAGAGCAATGAGATAAAAAATTAAATGGTTAAATGGTATCAGTCAAATAAATAAATAATAATAATAAAATATGTTTTTAATTGTTAGCTTGTCTTTTTCTTTGAAATAAATTACTAAACCCACCCTCATCACCTGGCTGGAAGAAGAGAAGCATGCATTTCCCTGGGAGTCCAAGGAAGAGGAGAAATCAGGCAACCCCTGCTTTGGTATGTGGTGAGAGTCTTTTATCACCTGGGAACTGAGGGGTTTCTTAGGTGGGTTTCCTAGTGTGTATTTAATCTGTTAAATTAATCAGCCACAGGTTGTGTCCAACAGTAGACTTCTGATTTGTAGCTCTCTGATACTTAGTGGTTCTTCAGGGCTGACTACTTGTAGGGAAATGAGTGTTTCCTGAATGCCCATTTCTCCACAAGGAAGCAGTCCCAGCATTTCTGAGAGAACCTTTATTGCAAACACTAGACTATCTGCCAAGCCACCTTTTTGCGCCTCCCCTTTTTGACTCCTGCCACTTTTACAGGTCTCATCTCAGATAACCATGAGCACAATTCAAAACCAATTGTTTACAGAAATAATACATCTTTGCTTGTTGGGTTGTGATTCATGAGGGCTCACCTTACTTAACACCATTTTTTAAATTTTTTTTATTGGTTTTCAAACAAAATTACAACAAATAATATAACACACATATACATATAGGAAAATAGAAAATACATTTTGCCAATACATACACAATATATCATTTTACCTTCTAGCACCAATATCTTTTTAAACTAATGCATTAGTGCGTTATTAACCAATCTTTATAACTGGTGATTTAAACTTTGAATCTCAAGTAATGTGCATGATATACCCTTTATTCCAAAAATTTATTATTTATAATAAAACATTACAGTATGCATATATGTGCACCAGCGCATACATGCACCTGCGCACATATACGCACAATACAAACCTACATACATGCATACCCATATAAAATTATATGGGCATGCTCACCCCGTGATATTTACAATGTCCAGAGAAATCAGAGGTTCTTAATACTTTCCATCCAGAAGGCAATTTGATCAGGTACAGGTTTGCTTACTTCTCCCTCTCTAAGAGAGTGATCCACAAAAGCACGCCAAATATTCCAAAATCTATTTTCTTTAATAATACCCTTTTTCTTATTTATTTCCCAAGTTAATTTATCATTCAATGCTAAATTCCACATCTCCTTATACCACTCTTCTATCTTTATGTTTATATCATTTTTCCAATTTCTAGCTATACATTGTCTGGCTGTTGTAAGAATTATTTCCAATAATTCTTTTTCATCCTTGTTTAAATTAAAACCTTCTAACAAAGTGGAACCCGACCCCAGTTTAAATCTCTTACCCATTATATCTTTCATCTCCTTCTCCACCTTTCCCCAAAATTCTTTAACCACAGTACAACTCCACCACATATGTTCATATGTTCCAATTTCCTTTTTACATCTCCAACACAATTTATCTTTTTTATTATCCATTTGATGCAACCTCACCGGGGTCAGGTACCACCTCCACAACATTTTAAAGTTATGCTCCTTAATTCTAACTGATAACGTTCTCATTATCCTCTTTTTCCATTTATGCTTCCACACATCTTTTTCAATCTTTATATTCAATTCCTGTTCCCAACTTGACATTAAGGCCTCATGTGGATCACCCTCAATATTCTGCATTTTATACAATTTACTAACTACACCCTTAATAGCTCCATCTCCTTTTCTTAATTTTGAAATCAACACCTCAAATTCTGTCATTTCTCTATACAATTCCGGTTTTCTCCAATATTTACCATTCCATTTATTTACCATCACAGTCTGAAACCAGTTCAAGTTCATTTCAGCAAACAAATCATTTCTTCTATCATTAACTTTACAGGTCTGTATCCAATCTTTAAGGAGGGTTACGCCATTTTTTTACCAATATCTCTTTTATTTATTTTTTCCGGAAAGTCTGCTATATCTTCCAATTCTATGATTGGTGAGGTATTTGGAGCCTAAACCTTCTTTCCTTTTTTCCAAGTGTTTACCAATCCCTTCATCATAGTATTTTTAGTTATTAATTTTCCCGAACTAACCCCTAAAAAAAGGATTTTGCCTATGTGTTTATAATCTTTCATTTCAATGTCTTCCCATAGAGCTTTTCCCTCAACCAAAATCTTTACCACATTCTTGATTTGAAACGCTCGATAGTAAGACAACAAATTCGGCATCCCTAGTCCACCTTCTTTCTGAGATAAATACCATATTTTTTGACAATCTTGATCTCTTTCCACCATTACAAAAATCATTAAATAATTTTTGAAATTCCTTAATTTCCTTCTCTTTCATTTGAATTGCCAGAGCATCAAAAAAAAAAAGTTTAACCTAGGCAAAAGCATCATTTTGGTGATAGCTATTCTTCCAAACCATGACAGTTTTAGTTTTTGAAGATTCTTAATTCTAGCTTTAATTTCTACTTACAAATTATTGTAATTCAATCTCTTCAAATCTTCAAAATTAAATGAAATATTTACCCCTAAATATTTCAGTTTGTCCTTAATTTGAATATTACCCATCCCTTTCATCCTCTTCTGGTCTTCCTTACTTATATTACATAACATCATTTCCGATTTATCCCAGTTTATCCTCAAGCCTGTAATGTCTTCAAATTTTTTTAATTGAGTTTGAATCCTGTCTAAAGCCCTCTCTGGATGCTTAGCAATTATCAGAGTGTCATCGGCATACAAACTTATCTTCCCATGACTCCTTCTATTCCTTTATAGTCCCTGACAGCCTTAGCTAACAACTCCATGGCCATAATAAACAAAATTGGAGATAACGGGCAGCCCTGTCTCGTTCCTGCTTCTAATTTTACCTCGTCTGTAACCTCATCGTTCACTCTAACAGTAGCTATACCTTGTTGATATAATTGATCAATTATTCTTCTAAATTTGTCGCCAAAACCATAACTTTTAATTATTTCCTTTATTGCCACAAACTGCAAAGAATCAAATGCTCTAAATATATCCAAGGATATCAAACCTACTTTTTCCTTTGTTTGCCTCACTATATCCAATAAATCTAATGTTCTTCTTGTCAGATCCGCCATATGTCTTCCTTTCAAGAACACCATTTTTAACATCAAAAGAAACAAACCTCAACTTACAAACCAAACAAACCTCACCCAACCCCTGTTCTTCTCCTTCTTCCTCCATATCTGAATCCAAATATTGGCGATCCTCATGGCAATCAGCCATGATTAGACTGTCCCGAGAATATAATGTAGCGGCCTTCTGTGTGGGAATGCATCTGTTTTCTGTCTGGCTGTCTCTGACACATTGTGTAAACAAAGACCTCTTTGCTTGCATGAGAGACAACGCTCCTTATCTCTCCTTATTTGGGTTCTGACATTCTGATTGATTATGTAGGTTAAGTTTCGTTTCTGAGATACTCTGCTTGAATAAAGAGAAGCCATTAGTATTCTTTGTAAAGCCAAAGACTGCAGTCGTGTTTTCTGTCTCTCTCTGTTCTTTCCTTACTCTGAGCCTAATGAAGCTGGACTTCGTGGGCTCTTAAGTTTCTATCTTAAAAGATCTGATGATATAAACTGCTGCTTCATGAGACTGATTGAGAAGAGATCTTTACGTGAATCAGATTTCTACACTTCTGCATCATAGCGTGACACCTGTACCACTGATCCAGTTCCGCAAATCACTTTCTAGTCCTGAGCCCTTTTGGCACACAAAGTCCTCAGCAGCCCAGAGCTGGTATCGATTAAGCTGCTGCCCTTCATCAAGATGCATTCAAGTGGGATTTAACCCACTTGGAGACCATCACCCTTCCCTGTGGACTTTGGCACCCAAGGCCATTAATCCTCAGGGTTGCCAGGTTGATTAACCACCGCCTGACACTCAGTGTTGAGTCACTGGCAGTATGGTCTGCTCTATTACTATAGCAGGATAACCTGACCAGACAGGAAATCTATCATTACAGCTTCAAACCTTTTGCTCAGTGATTGAGCTTCACAAGGGCTCATAGTGTTTGATATTATTTCTTCTGAGAAAGGAGCTTCTAGAAAGGAGCTTCTGGGGTTTATTCTTGCAGCACAAACTATACAATGCCTGATGACTTCCTTAATTTGTTCAGCTAGAAAGTAAATTCACTTAATATTTAACTGGATAGAACACTACTTTCCGTTTTATATTTCTGCACTTTAGGACACAACCAAAACCATAAAAACCAACATTTAAATGTGAAATGTAATTTCTTTACTGTTTTGGAAAAGGCAGGTATCACTTATGATTTTAAACCCATGAAATCTATATGTGTAGATTGATTAGAATTCTTCCTACCATACCAGTCTTTTTGCTGTGCAGCTACCTAGGTAACTTTGATGTAGGCAGATTGATTGCACTCGGAGCCAGCAGGAGGGCAAAACACGTCTTTTTTTATTGCATGGTCAATCTGTACATGGTTTGCATTAGGAGACGCAGCTCCTTTTATAATACACTAGCAGAGGTTGCCCGGCGCTGCCGGGCTGTTTAAAATGAGTTTTTTTATGGACAATTAGAAAGGCTGAGCGAAGAAAAATAGATGCCTTTGAGATGTGGTGCTGGAGGAGAGTTTTGAGAGTCCCTTGGACAGCGAGAAGAACAAATAGGTCAATAGTAGAAGAGATTAGCCTTGAGTGCTCATTATAAGGTCAAATAGTAAAGATGAAGCTGAAGTATTTTGGACATCAAATGAGAAGAGAGGATTCACTTGAGAAGGCCTTAATGCTGGGGAAGGTGGTGGGCAAAAGAAAAAGGGGACGGCCAAGGATGAGATGGCTAGATGGCATTGTAGATACAATGGGTATGGAGTTGTGTGGACTGAGGAGGATGGCGTTGCCGGGCTGTTATAAACTGTGATCAGTTGTGTGTGTGTGTGTGGGGGGGGGGGTTTGTTTTTTTTTGGGGGGGGGGTTAAAAAAGAACAAAGGATGATATATTTTTTTCCTTTTTTTATTTTACCAAATAATGTTTTATAATGTGTCTTTTTTCAAAAGTGTGTGTTGGTGGTTAAGGGTGGTTTTGGGTGTGCACAACCACCACCACCCATAGAATACCACTCCAATCGCCAACACACATATTAAAAATTTATAGCAAGGCAGGAGTGGTGTGTGTGTGTGTGTGTGTGTGTGTGAGAGAGAGAGAGAGAGAGAGAGAGAGAGAGAGAGAGAAGCTGTGTGTGTGTTTGTGTGTGTGCGTGAGAGAGAGAGCTCATTAGGGAAAGGAATAGAAGAGGAATGTGTGTGTGTGTGTGTGAGAGAGAGAGAAGCTGTGTGTGTGTGTGAGAGAGAGAGAGAGAAGCTGTGTGTGTGAGAGAGAGAGAGCTCATTAGGGAAAGGAGCAGAAGAGGAATATGTGTGAGTGTGTGTGTGAGAGAGAAAGAGAAACAAAGAGAAGCTGTGTGTGTGAGAGAGAGAGAAAGAGAAGCTGTGTGTGTGTGAGAGAGAGAGAGACAAAGAGAAGCTGTGTGTGTGTGAGAGAGAGAGAAAGAAGCTGTGTGTGTGAGAGAGAAAGAGAAGCTGTGTGTGTGTGCGTGTGTGTGAGAGAGAGAAGCTGTGTGTGTGTTTGTGTGTGTGCGTGAGAGAGAGAGCTCATTAGGGAAAGGAATAGAAGAGGAATATGTGTGTGTGTGAGAGAGAGAGAGAAGCTGTGTGTGTGTGAGAGAGAGAGGAGAGAGAGAGAAGCTGTGTGTGTGTGTGAGAGAGAGAGAAGCTGTGTGTGTGTGTGTGAGAGAGAGAGAGAGAGAGAAGCTGTGTGTGTGTGTGTGTGAGAGAGAGAGCTCATTAGGGAAAGAAGCAGAAGAGGAATATGTGTGAGTGTGTGAGAGAGAGAGAAAGAGAAAGAAAGAGAAGCTGTGTGTGTGAGAGAGAGAGAGAGAAAGAGAAGCTGTGTGTGTGTGAGAGAGAGAGAGAGAAGCTGTGTGTGAGAGAGAAAGAGAAGCTGTGTGTGTGTGTGAGAGAGAGAGAGAGAAGCTGTGTGTGTGTGTGAGAGAGAGAAGCTGTGTGTGTGAGAGAGAGAGAGAAAGAAAGAGAAGCTGTGTTTGTGTGAGAGAGGGAAAGAGAGAGAAAGAGAAGCTGTGTGTGTGAGAAAGAAAGAGAGAAAGAGAAGCTGTGAGTGTGTGTGTGAGAGAGAGAGAGCTCATTAGGGAAAGGAGCAGAAGAGGAATATGTGTGAGTGTGTGAGAGAGAGAAAGAAAGAAAGAGAAGCTGTGTGTGAGAGAGAGAGAGAGAGAGAGAAAGAGAAGCTGTGTGTGTGTGAGAGAGAAGGAGAAGCTGTGTGTGTGTGAGAGAGAGAGAGAGAAAGAGAAGCTGTGTGTGTGTGAGAGAGAGAAAGAGAAGCTGTGTGTGTGTGTGAGAGAGAGAAGCTGTGTGTGTGAGAGAGAGAGAAAGAAAGAGAAGCTGTGTGTGTGAGAGAGAAAGAGAAGCTGTGTGTGTGTGTGAGAGAGAGAAAGAAGCTGTGTGTGTGTGAGAGAGAGAGAAGCTGTGTGTGAGAGAGAGAAAGAAAGAGAAGCTGTGTGTGTGTGTGAGAGAGAAAGAGAAGCTGTGTGTGTGTGAGAGAGAGAGAGAGAAGCTGTGTGTGTGTGAGAGAGAGAGAGAAGCTGTGAGTGAGTGTGTGAGAGAGAGAGGGAGGGGCTGGCTTCCCTGGCTGGCTCGAGGTAAGGAAGCCCAGCGGGGGTGTGTGTGTGTGGGGGGGGCTTCCCTTACCGGGGGCTGCCTTGAGGCCCGCGGTAAAGAAAGCCAGCGGCGGTGTGTGTGTGTGTGGGCTTCCCTTACCAGGGGCTGCCTTGCGGCCCACGGTAAGGAAGCCCAGCGGAAGGGGTGTGTGTGGGCTTCCCTTACCGGGGGTTGCCTTGCGGCCCGTGGTAAGGAAGCCCAGCGGCGGCGGGGGGGGGGATTGTGGGCTTCCCTTACCGGGGGGCTGGCTTGCAGCCCGCGGTTAGGAAGCCCAGCGGCAGGGGGGGGCTTTACTTACCGGGGGCTGGCTTCCCTGGGACGCACCGGCTTTCTCAGAGTTCTGTGCGCTCACGGCGCGCAGGACACTGGGGATTGTATTTTTTCATTTGTGCTTTCCCTTTGTGCTTCTTTTTTTTGTGTGGCTCATTTTTGATTGGCCGCGCTGCGTTTCCCCATGTTCTTTGTGCTCCCGCCTCTCAGCCTGATTGGCTGTGGCGCAGCGTGACGCAAAGAACGTTGGGAAATGAAGTTGTTTCCCTTTTTCGCATTTGTGGGGCTGTTGCCCCACTGCCGCTTTACTCAATCCTTCGTTGACCTGCGGACCCAGTCCACCCGTGTTCCCGAAGGGTGAGTGCAGGCAAGTAGGGCCAGCCGTAGGAACCTATAGCAAGTTCCAACGGTTAACCCTTGGTTTTATAGATTAAGATTTAAACCCCCCGCCAACCAATACCCATTGGTTGGTAGTCATTGTATTCCCGACTCTGAATCCACTGAGCGTGCTGATTGGCTGGCCGGTTCATGAGGGGGAAGCAAGAGGCAATCCCTGAACACTTGGAGGCATGGGGGGGGGGTTTCCCCCATGATCTACCTTAGTAGCTTCCCCACGATCTTCCTTAGTAGCCTCCCACGCTCTTCCTTAGTAGCCTCCCTAAGATCTCCCTTAGTAGCTGCAGCTGTGCTAAGCCAGCAGCTGAAGGTGTTACTTAGTTTCGATGGTGGTTTCGTCTCTGCTTTGTTATGCATACACAACATCCCTCCCCCTAGGATGGGACGCAGTCCCTCAGCCACTGGGGTGGCCTGCGAGCACGCTGCGGTCGGCCAGCCGGCTCTGCGGTGTTGCTGGGTCCCCGGGACCCATCCTCCTCTGTGCCTCCTTTGTAGTGCGGACTAGGCACTCTACCTGCCCGTTTGTAGCTGGGTGAAACGGGGTGGAGGTAACGTGCTTGATCGCATTCTGCTCGAGGAATGCCCGGAATTCCGCAAACGTTATTTAGTTATCCTAAATTACTACATCAGGCAGGCCAAAACACACAAACACCTTCCTAAGATGTTTGACTGTGGCTGCAGAGGAAGTGTTGCGCATCGGAATGACCTTCAGCCATTTTGAGAATGCGTCAACGACTAGCAGGAACATGAAGGGCCCTGCGAAGTCCACGTGGACCCTTGATCACGGACCGCGGGCTGTGTCCCACTCCCTAGGGGGTAACCTATGTTCCTCAGGCCGTGAGCTTTGGCAGCTTCTGCACGTGCCCACTAACTGCTCTATCTCATTATCTATGTTGGGCCACCAGAAATAGCTCCTAGCCAAAGCTTTCGACTTTACCATCCCCGGGTGGCTCGTATGGAGCAATTGGAGCACCTTAGCTTGCAATACCTCAGGGATAACTACTCTCTGGGCCCCGAGGTGGGATCCTCTTTCGAGCAAAAGCTCGAAGCGCCTCCGGAAGAACGGTGCGAGTTCTTCGGAGGGGGACGTTAAGGGCCAGCCCTTCTTAACCCATGCTAGGGCTTGAGACAAGGATTTGTCCTTGGCGGTTGCCTTGGTGATATCCGCAGGCACTATTGGGGGCGATTCTAGGGATTCGATTAGCATCACCTGGTGATCTTGCTCAATCTCGCAATCGGGTTCTCCTCTCTCTGGCAAGGGAGACCTGGAAAGTGCATCCGCGTGAGCAATGTCTTTCCCTGGGCGATGCCCCAGTGTGAACTGGTATGCGTTCAGAAAGATCGCCCACCTTAACATTCTTGGGGACAAAATTTGGGGAGTGGGCTTTGTAGAAACAAAGATCCCCAGGAGGGGCTTGTGATCCATGACAACGGTGAATTCCCTCCCATACAAGAAGTCATGGAACTTCTTTGTCCCTGCAATGATTGCGAGGGCTTCCCTATCTGTCTGTGCGTAATTCCGCTCTGCTTTCGAGAGGGATCTCGAATAGAAAGCAATGGGTGCCTCCCTCCCATTTGCTAACATGTGGCATAGAACAGCCCCGACCCCCACTGGTGAGGCATCGCACACTAACACTATGGGCTTCTTGGGGTCGAAATGAGTTAATATTGCCTCTGAAGAGAGGAGCTGCTTCAACTCACTAAATGCTTGAGTCTCCCCCCACCGCCAGACTGCGTCCTTCTTAAGCAGGCGGTGCAGCGGCTCTGCCATAGATGCCTTCCGTGGGAGGAAGGAGTGGTAGAAATCCAGGAGCCCCAGGAACGACTGCAGCTCTGTCTTAGAGGCTGGTTTGGGGCATCCTGAACGGCCGCAACCTTTGATTTTGAAGGCTTGACCCCATTGGGGGTGATTTGAAATCCGAGGAACTCTACCTCATTAGCATAAAAAACACATTTGTCCCTTCTCAGGCGTAGCCCAGCCCTCTCAAACACAGACAGCACCCGGTCTAACCTCTGAGCTAAAGCTGACTCATCCCCAGCTGTTACCAATATGTCGTCAAAATATGGCAAGACCCCGGGGAGACCCTTAAGGAGGCGTTCTACAAGCGCCTGAAAAATTCCTGGGGCCGAGTTCACGCCGAACTGAAGGCGTGTCACCTTAAACGCACCCTTGTGCATAACTATTGTCTTGACAGCTGCGGCCGCAGGTGAGACCCTTAACTGTTGGTAAGCCTGTGCTAGATCCAGATTAGCAAAACACTTCCCCCCCCATGTAACTTAGCCAATAAGTGGCTGACTACCGGCACTGGGTAAGCATTTGTGCGAATTGCGTTATTGATAGTACACTTGTAATCAGCACAAATCCTAACCTCCCCGTTAGATTTCAATGCAGTTACAATCAGTGTCTCCCACTCCGCGGAGTCCACCGGAACCAAAATCCCCTGCCCCACCAGTTTGTCCAATTCAGCATCTATTTTGTCCTTTAGTGCAAAAGACACTCTCCGCGGCTTGAGGCGGATGGGGCGAACGGAGGGGTTTTCTATTTGGAAAGATGTGCACTTATTTCTCTTGAGTATTGTAGTGCAACCCCAGCATGCAGTGGGTGTTATTATAATAACAAGAGATACAGAAATCTTAGCCTAAAGTAGGGGTTCTCAACCTACAGCCCGTGGGCCAGATCCGACCCATGTTGCCAAATAATCTGGCCCTCGCTCCAGCCGCCACTGCCGGAATCAGCCATGGACTCATTTACGGCAGCCACAAATGGTGGGGAGACAACCAGTCTGGCCCCTTCAACTGTTTGAGGGAGTGTGACCCGGCCCCCGACATGAAAAAGCTGAGAACTTCTGGCCTAAACTAAAGGAAGTTTATTTTATTTATTTGTTTGTTTTTCGATTTGTATGGCCGCCTTTCTCACCTCAGTGACCCAAGGCGGCTCACATCATTGGTTAAAAAACCCATCCCCCCATACAGTAAAACCGAATTCTAAAATTATCTAAAACATTTAAAACATCATAAAACATCCCTTATCATGTTAAAAAGAGGGGCGCCTGGGCGGGAAAAAAGAAAACCCCGGACATGGCTAAATAAGCCAGCAGGGCTGGGTTATGGTGCTGGATGTACCCCACACCTGCAGGCAAAGCCATGTTATTAAAGCCTCCCTGAAGGGGGGCAATGCCGTCTGGAGGCGCAATTCTGATGGCAAGAAGTTCCATAGGGCCGGGGCGGATACCGAGAAGGCTCTCCTTCTGGTCCCGGTGAGTAATGCCTCCCTAGCTGATGGGACCCTCAGGGAACCTCTATGATCCGCCCTCGTAGGGCGGGTTGAAAGCCTTGGTTGTTCTATATTGTTTGTCTCTAAGTAACCAATTAGAAAGTTTTCTATCTTCCCACCTCTAGGGGTCATCTGACCTATTTGCAAGTATTAAGGCAGGAGTTCTCAACCTTTTTAAGCCGGTGGCCGGATCACGCTCCCTCAGACAGCTTCGGTGGCTGGACGGCCATGTTGCCCTTCCTCCACCACATGGCACTTCCAAGTGTGGAGGCAGTGGGGGGGGCACATGAAATGGCACTGCGGGTCGCAGGTTGAGAATCTCTGTATTAAGGCTTTGCATGTTCTGGCTTTTTCTTTTTTCTTTTTGCTTTTCAATGAAGAAATATGTCTATTTGAGCTCTTCCATTTTGCAAGTCATGTGGCAGGCCTAAAAGACTTAAAAGACCTAAATACTACTTTAAGTGTACTTCTTTCTAAAAACAACCTCACCAAGAATCCTGAGCACATGTATATTTCTCTGACCTAATTATGAGTAAAGAATTTTTTGTCTTTTCTCTAAGCATTTAGTGCAAGTCTATTCATTGGCTGGGCTAAACAGGGAGAAAGCTTGGGAGAACTTTCATTCAAACAAAATTTGCCTAAAACCTGGTCCACTTTACTGTGCTGCTGCTACATATAACTTAACTTTTTTGGGCATTGGCTATCAGGAGCCTGGCAGTATGTGTTGGATATTATATCTGAGCCGCTCATTTTTCTCTCCTCTTCTCCTAGCAGTTTGTGGCCTTTGAGGAGGTAGCTGTGTATTTCACCAGCCAAGGGTGGGATTTCCTAGATCCAAGTGCCATGGGATTTCCTAGATCCAAGCGCCATCAGATAACTCATAGAGGGGAGAAACCATACAAATGCATGGAGTGTGGAAAGAGCTTCACTGACAAAGTGAAGCTTCGGTGGCATCAAACAATGCACACAGGAAATACACCATATTAATGCATCGAATGTGAAAAGAGCTTCACTGATAAAACAAGCTTTAGGCAGCATCAGAGAACTCACACAGGGGAGAAACCTTATAAATGTACAGAGTATGGAAAGAGCTTCAATTACAAGGGATACCTTAGGGTGCATCAAAGAACTCACACAGGGGACAAACCATATAAATGCACAGAATGTGGAAAGAGCTTCAGTGAACCCTTACTGCGCATCAAAGAATTCACACAGGAGAGAGACCATATAAATGCATTGAGTGTGGAAAGAGCTTCAGCCAGAAAGGAGCCCTTCGGGGGCATCAAAGAATTCACACTTGGGAGAAGCCATATAAATGCATGGAATGTGAAAATAGTTTCAGTCACAAAGGGGCCCTTAGGAAGCACCAAAGAACTCACACAGGGGAGAAACCATACAAGTGCATGGAGTGTGGGAAGGTTTTCCTTCAGAGCTCTAGTCTTATTAAACATCAAAGAACTCACATAGGGGAGAAACCATATAAATGTTTGGAATGTGGAAAGCGCTTCAGTGAGAAGGGTGTGCTTTGGCGGCATCAAAGTATTCACACTGGGGAGAAACCATATAAATGTATGGAGTGTGGAAGGAGCTTCGGTCACAAAGGAAATCTTAGGCTGCATCAAAGAAGTTGCGCAGAGGAGAAATCATATAAATGCATGGATTGTGGCAAGAGCTTCAGTGTAAAATGGATGCTAAGGCAACATCAAAATATTCACACAGGGGAGAAGCCGTATAATTGTGTTGAGTATGGAAGGAGTTTCAGTAGGAAAGGGTTTTTAGACTGCATCAAAGCATTCACACAGGGCAGAAGCCATTTAAATGTTTGGAGTGTGGAAAGAGTTTCATTCAGAAAGGTAACAGACAGCATCAAATTATTATTATTATTATTATTATTATTATTATTATTATTATTATTATTATTATTATTATTATTATTATTATTATTATTATTATTATTATTATTATTATTATTATTATTATTATTGACTGGGTTGCCATGGCAACTGGATGGGGGAATAATAATAATAAGTGGCTATGGATAAGGGGCCCCGTGTTATCCTGGGAGCTACCATATTTGGTTCTGGATGGTGCTGTTTTGCCCCAGACAGACCCGGTGCGCAACCTGGGGGTCCTTCTGGACTTGCAGCTGCTGCGAGAAGGAACAGGTAGCGGCTGTGGCCAGGAGGGTTTTTGCCTAACTTCGGGTGATTCGCCAGTTGTGCACGCTCGTGGACCGGGACTCCTTGCTTATGGTCACTCACGCTCTGGTCACTTCCCGACTAGATTATTGTGATGCGCTCTACATGGGGCTGCCCTTGACGACCATTCGGAGGCTGCAGCTGGTCCAGAATGCGGCAGCCCGGGTGGTGATGGGATGCGGACGATATGCCCATGCCTCACCGCTACTTCGGGAGCTGCACTGGTTATCAGTTTGTCTCCGGGTGCAATTCAAGGTGCTGGTTTTGACCTTTAAAGCCCTATATGGTAGTGGGCCAGGATACCTTAGAGACCGCATCGTCCCAAGAGTATCTGCCTGTCCAACCAGAGCGGACCAGAGGGGCTCTCTAATAGTGCCATCAACTAGGGGAACACATCTATCCAGCACCTGAAGGAGAGCCTTCTCCATGTCCACACCAACCCTCTGTAACCTCATGCCAACAGACCTAAGACTTCAAACAGAATTGCTGCCCTTCAGGAGAGGATTGAAGACCTGGCTGGCAGGGCAGGTGTGGGGTCCTAATGGGAATATGGTCCCCGCCTGCTGGCTTATGTAAACAATTAAGAACCCTCTCTTCTCTTTTATAGTGGGTGGGAGTGTGGGGGATATGGGGTTTTAAGTGTTTTTATATGTTTTTAGAATCTGCTGTAATGCCGCCCTGAGTCGGGGTGTACCTGAGTGGGTGGCGTATATAAGTATGACTATAAAATAAAATGATGATGATGATGATGATGATGATGATGATGATGATGATGATGATGATGATGATGATGATGATGATGATGATATCATGGAGACCCAGACCTGGTCAGCCAGGGATTGGTTGAGCTCTGGCAATGACATCACAATCACCCCTGGTTGGCTTTTTTCCCTTGCTTTTTCTCCCCCAAAACAGGCCGCAAATGCCCCCACCAGCCGCCAGAAACAACCAGGGGAGGTGACAGCACATGTGCAAAAATCCACGCACGTGCCTAACCCTCCCTGACGTTCCTGACTGTGGCATATTTGCACGAAATTCCGTGCATGCGCCAAAGCCACCTGGTGTTCCAGGCGGCCATTATGGGTGTCACCGCCCCAACAACTACTGTCAGTGGGCAGCCAATGTGGCCTGGCTCCTCCGCACTCCTGAGGTGTGCCTCGGGGGAAGGGAGAACCCACAGCCACAGGGCAGGCGGAGGACGGGACCGCACCACCACCTTCTGCAGGCCTCACGGCTGCGGAAGGCAGCAGCCCAGCCCCGTCCTCTGCCCAGTCCCCCAAAATGGATCCTCCCTTTTACCTGAGGCAACCCTCGGGACGATGGGGGAGCCGGGCTGCGATGGCTGCCTGCTAACTGTAGTTGCTGGGGAGGCCAGCGGCAGCCACTGGCCCTCAGCCTGGCCTGCCTGGGCACCAGGCTGTGCTGTCTATGCAGCCCGGCACTGTGGGGAGCAGCCCCCGGAACCGCCTCTAGGCCTGTCTGGCATCGGGGCCGGCTGTGGCAACGCGGCACCCGGCGAGGGCTAGGCCGCCGGCACCGGCAGTATCATGAGGGCAATGACAGTGGACAAAAAGGTAAGGCAGCAGGGGTGCAGGCCAGGGGGGAATGGGCCTGGGTCTCTCCTCGGACTGGGTTGGGTCCTTCACCCGGGCAACGCCGGGTACCCCTGCTAGTATATAATATGTCATTCATTACTTTACCATGCCCACAAAGTACTACAGTTCTCCAGTTGAGAAAAGGTACGTCTTTATATACTACATGATTTGTTCCCATACATAACACAAATTTCTCCTTCCAAAATTAAGTGGTGCCTAATCATCTAGGTTTTTTGGTTGCAAATGCTTCCAGTTTTTCACTTTATTGAAATTGAAGAAATTAAACAGCAAGCCATGAGACTATTGACTCCATTTCAACAATTACTCTTCAGTCTTAATTGCAATTTTATTAACTGTGATCTGCTTTTTTTGGTTTTGTTTTTTGAGGATTAATAAAAGAACAAAGTATGATATAATTTTTTCAAATTGTTTTATGTAAGCGAATAATGTTTTAGTTTTTTGAATTTTTTAAATTAGTTGTACCGTAGGTAATAATTTTAGTAATGTAAAAGTAAATGTTTTTTACATTCAGTGTTTTTAAAATGTGTTTAGATGTTTTGGGTTTTAATTTGAGTTAAAACTCAGCACAGGATTTTTAAAAGTTTCTATTGTATTTTATTGACATATGTTTGTGATTTGTGTTAAAGTGTGTTTTAGTGTAATTTTTTGACTTGTTTTATTTGGTGTGACCTTTTGTGTAAAATTGTGAATTTGTGTTATGTTTTTGATTTGTTTTTACTCTTGTGGCCTTTTGTTTGGGGCTGTTGTGTGTTTTGAATTGTTTTTACTATTGTGGCCAGCAGGCGGTGCTGGTAGGGGTTATTGTATTTTGACTGTTTTTTCTCTCCTGGCCTCTGGGTGGAGCAAAGTTCCAACGGTTAACCCTTGTTTTTATAGGTTAAGATACTATTGGAATTAGAAAACTATTCTATCCCAGGTTTAAAATGGCAAAGGGAATTGATCTTGCATATGATGTACTTAAAGAAATATGGGGAAAGGTATAGACACAAAGACCATTCAAGTCTATCTCTAGAAATCATGGGAAATGTTCATTTAGTACATAACCCCACTAAAATTGGCACATATTACCAAAGAGTCAACTAAATTGGATGAGATGTGAGAGTGTGGATTTTTAAGTTTATTTTGTGTTTTTTGCATATACAGTACAGTGATCTAACTAGGCAGTGTTGATCATCTCTTGCCAATGATGTTAGGCCGGGATCAAAACTCACCAAAGCATCCTCCATCGGATCCCTTAGGTGAGGTGAAAGCAGAGGGCGCACGTCATCATGGTCCGCCTAGCCAGTGGGTGATGTGATACAGTATCAAAATGGCTAAAAAACCGCATGCAGATGGACTTTGTTTTTCAAGTCCATTTGCATGTGTAAAATGTTGTGAAGACTTCTGCCAAAAAAAGACAAAAATGTTGTGGCACCTTAAAGACTAACACCAGTAATTAAATGTTAAATGTGAGCTTTAAAGTTCCACAATTTTGATTTGATTTGAAGTTTAATTTATATACTGCTTTTTTCAACTCAACGGGTGACTCAAAGCAGATCACAAGAACAACAAAATAATACAAGAATATAAATATAGCATAATTCATACAAAATGAAAACAAAATACAAAATATCAATACAAGATAATTCATACAATCAATATCAATTCATACAATAATAGAATCCCCAAAAATACAATATACACATTCAATTCAGAACGACGAATTAATAAAGAAAACAGTATTATACTATTTTGTATTTTTGTTGTTTTATTTACTCTCTGATATGCTTGCACAGACAAACAGGGTTACCACTTTTTTAAAAATCATATTGGAAAATGATACCAATAATGAGCTACACTAATCACCTTCCTGCTGGTGACATCTAGATAGATTTTAGCTAGGAAATGGAAAACAGAAAAAAGCTACCATGGATAAACAGTGAAGCCAGTGGTGGGCATCAGCATGTTCGCCAGAACTGGTAGCAGAAATGCTGGCTGGCCCTGCCCATTCAAGTTTTGAAATAAAGTAGTCCTAATTCGGGTAAACACAGGGCTTTCCCCCTGGCCACACCCACCATACCGTGCCCATAGTGTGGGAGTAACATTTTTGGGAGCCCACCACTGAGTGTAGCGTAGCCCTATATGAGACATCTTGTCAGAGAAATTGACTCTAGGAGTCCACTACACAGGAGAACATAAAATGAAAAACAACATTGATGTGAAATGGTTTGTTTCGTTTGTAAGGTAAAAGACAGTTAGTATATAGGACCGCCAAGTGCTCATTGTACAGTACTTTTAACCTTTTAGACCAGGGGTTCCCAACCTTTTCAAGCTAGGGGCTGGGTCACTCTCTCAGTCAACTTTTTGGGCCGGATGGCCATTTTGCCCTGCCTGCATGATGAGGGGGCGGTCATTTTGTCCCAACAGCTTCAAAGGTGTGCCCATTTTGTTTCTAGAATGTGTGTGGGGCACATGAAATGGTGCTGGGGGCCAGATCCGGCCCACAGGCCTTAGTTTGGGAACCCGTTTTAGACTAAACTATTTTCGAATACAGTACTGTACATGTGTTGAAGCAGATCCCCTTTCCACACATTAATAAAAGGATATTTTAAACGTTTTATAGCCTTAGTATTTGGTTTTATTGTATGGGGATGGTTTTTTAACCGAGGCGAGAAAGGCAGCCATACAAATCCAATAAATAAATAAAATTGTTTTGATATTGTTTATCTTTTTTAGTTTTTAGCATACTGTTGTGTTCTGTAAAGCTGTGCCTTTAACAATGTACCTTAGCCATGTGTTAACAATGTAACCTTTCTGTGTGCAACATTATAACCTTCAGCTGTATCAATGTAAACCTGATAAGGGGACGCGAGCTAGTGACCACTAGATGGCAATAGCGAGCGTCCAGCTCTCATGGCTCAGATTCACCTGGATCAGCAGCGTGGGAAGATTCCCCGCCACCTCTTCACCTGGTCAAGAAGGGTGTGACCTTCTACGACGTCACGCAGGCAGCAACCAATAGTCTGTCGACGAGCCACATTCAAATGTATAGCCAGCTGTATATATTGAGCTACCCATCCGCCATTACCACATGTTCCTCCGGATCATCATGCAATAAACCTGTGTTAAGCCAACCCTTCGGCTGTTTCGTTGTCTTTGGTCCCTTACACTAAATTGGCGACGAAGGTGGGATATGGCAGCCCACGGGACCAAGACATGCGCCGGTTTCGAAATCAGGAAACCGGCCGACTGGGAGATCTTCGAGATGGACTTCCAGGCAGCACTGATTGAGTCCGAAGTCACGGAAGAGGCAAAGAAAAGGGCCATCTTCACCAGGATGCTCGGACAAGAAACCAAAAGGACCTTGGTGGATCTGATTGCACCGAGGAGGGTGAGCGAATTCAAGGCCAAGGAACTCATGCAGATGCTGCGTGAGCACGTCCGGCCCGCCACAGCGATGTTTCCCGCTCGGAGTGCGTTCTGGAGGCGAGTCCAAGCGCCCGGGGAGACGGTCGCCGCATTCGTGGCGGCCCTGCGGCTGGCGGCCGGCCCGTGCAAATGGGAGAATGCCGAAATCACCCTCCGGGACTGTGTGCTGTGCGGCCTGAACGACGCCGAAACCCAGCGCACATTAATGAACCAAGAGCCGCCTCCCACGTTGCAGGAGGTCGTCAGAGCGGCCCAGGCCGTGGAAGCTACAAAGGCTGGGGTCCAAGAACTCCAGGACTGGCGGCCGAAGTCGAGCAAGGCAGAGACTCCGGTACAGGCGGCCCGGCGAGCTTCGAGGTCGTCCACAGAGAGCAGCGACGACGAGGACGTCCGGAGGGTCCAGAAAGAGAGCCGGCGGTGCGACGGCTGTGGAGCGGCCCACGACCGCGTAAAGTGCCCGTTTCGGAAGGCCGAGTGCCACAACTGCGGCCGCCGCGGGCACATCGCCAAGGTGTGCAGGAAGAGGCGCGAGACCCGGAGAAGCTCAGCAGACCGTTCCGCGGGACAAGACCACTCAACGAGACCCAAGGACGGCGCTCAGGCCACACGGAAGCAGGACGGCGTGGGCCGCATCTCCGACGGCAGCGAGGACGACGCCCCAGTGTTCAGCGTGTCCGTAGGACACCCCCGCTACTTTGTTGAGGTACTAGTCCAAGGGGTTCCCATTAGGATGGAAATTGACTCAGGGTCCTCATATTCAATCATTTCCCAGAGGGAGTTTTTGAGAATTGCCCCCCACAAGCGACCCAAGCTCAAAGCGTTGAGGTCCACACTACGGGACGTGCAAGGGAACAGCATTCCAGTGTTGGGGGTTGGAGAATTTCAGGTTAAATTCAAGAAGCACGCCGCGTCCCTCCCCCTAGTCGTGCTTAAAGGGGGAGATTGCAGCCTCCTCGGAACTCAATGGTTCCAGCCCCTGGGCTTGTTTATTGGGGCGGGGTGCACGCCGTTGGGATGCACGCCGTTGGGACTGATCCAATTCAGGAGGTGTGCGAGGCGCACCCCGAAGTTTTCAAAAAAGGACTGGGGAAATTCAAGGGGCCCCCAGTGACATTCGACCTGGACCCGGAGGTCCGCCCAATTCGTCTTAAACCACGCCGGGTGCCGTTCGCACTTAAGGACAAGATAGAGGCGGAACTGGAAAATTGGTAGGCCAGGGAATCCTTGTGCCTGTTGATTCTGCGGAGTGGGAAACTCCAATTGTAACCGCACTAAAGGCCAATGGGGAGGTCCGCATATGCGCCGACTACAAGTGCACCATCAACAAGGCGATCCGCCCGAATGCATATCCGGTGCCGGTAGTCAGCCATCTGCTGGCCAGGTTACATGGGGGAAAGTGTTTCGCTAAGCTCGACTTAGCACAGGCCTACCAGCAGCTTACGGTGTCCCCTGCCGCAGCTGCTGCGCAGACCATAGTCACCCATAAGGGGGCGTTCCAGGTGACGCGCCTCCAGTTCGGCGTGAATTCGGCGCCTGGAATTTTCCAGTCACTCGTGGAACGCCTCCTGAAGGGGCTGGAGGGGGTGTTGCCTTATTTTGATGACGTGTTAATAACGGGGGGGAGTCGGGTCGAATTGGCCAAGAGGTTGGGGAAGATCCTGACAATATTCGAAAAAGCGTGGCTGAGACTGCGAAAGGACAAATGCGTCTTCTTCGCAACCGAGGTTGAGTTCCTAGGGTTTTGTGTGACTCCTGAGGGGATAAAACCATCCAAATCCAAGGTGGCAGCCATTAAGAAAGCCCCCCGCCCCACCTCCAAGCCCGAGCTGCAGTCGTTCCTAGGGCTGCTCAACTTTTACCACTCCTTCCTCCCCCGGAAGGCAGCGGTGGCTGAACCGCTACACAAACTGCTAAAAAAAGACCAGGCATGGAAGTGGGGCGATGACCAAGAAAGGGCATTTAGTGAGTTAAAAAGCCTCCTAGCGTCCGATGCCATACTGACCCACTTCAACCCCAAACGCCCGGTAGTTCTGACCTGTGATGCATCCCCGGTGGGGGCGGTGCTGTGCCACGTGCTGGAAAACGGAAGGGAGGCCCCGATAGCATTT
The DNA here is from genome assembly GCA_035047305.1 of Bradypodion pumilum. NCBI lineage: Eukaryota > Metazoa > Chordata > Lepidosauria > Squamata > Chamaeleonidae > Bradypodion > Bradypodion pumilum. Next base: position 451,186,704 of record JAWDJD010000002.1, on the reverse strand, counting down.
TACTCCAGGTCCCTGTCCCAAGCGGAGAGAAACTACGCACAGACAGACAGGGAGGCACTAGCAATAGCTGCGGGGACGAAAAAATTTCACGATTTTCTGTATGGCCGCCCCTTCACCATTGTAACGGACCACAAGCCCCTGCTAGGCTTTTTTACCGCAGATAAGCCCACCCCACAGATCCTGTCCCCGAGGATGCTCAGGTGGGCCATTTTTCTCAACGCGTACCAGCACGCGTTGGTCTACCGGCCCGGGAAAGAGATCAGCCATGCGGACGCTCTATCAAGGTCTCCCCTCCCCCTGACGCCCAGCCAGGTGAGCAAGGGGGAGCGGGACCATCAGGTCCTTATGATAGAGGTACTGGATTCGCCCCCCGTAGTGCCCGCCGACATTGCCAAAGCGACAGAGAAGGACAAGACGCTAGCGGCAGTTAGCTCCTGGGTGCAGAAAGGGTGGCCGGCGTCCTCCCCAGCGGAGGAGTTCGCCCCATTTTTCAGGAAAAAGCTAGAGCTGTCCCTAGAGAGGGGGTGCCTCTTGTGGGGGCAGTGGGTGGTGATTCTCACTTCCCTTCGGCCGCGGGTGCTCAAACTGCTGCACGTCAGCCACCCCGGCATCGTGCGATCCAAGGCGCTGGCCCGGAGTTACTTCTGGTGGCCCCAGCTGGACGCCGACATCGAGCACATGGTCGGCACTTGTGAAAGTTGCCAATGCTCCAGACCAGAGGAGGCCCGCCTTCCCCACAGGAAATGGGACACGGCTAAGGGGCCGTGGTCCCGGGTGCACGTTGATTTCGCGGGCCCGTTCAGAGGCACCCTGTTCCTTCTTGTAGTGGACGCCTTCTCCAAGTGGTTGGAGGTTATCCCAGTCACGAGCACCTCCTCGGCCCAGACCATTAGGCATTTGCGGAGGCTCTTTTCCACGTTCGGCATACCCGACACATTAATTAGCGACAACACCAGTTGTTTCACGTCCTCCGAGTTTAGGGCATTCATGGAGATTAACGCCGTTCGGCACATCACCTCCGCCCCGTTTCACCCAGCCACCAATGGCCAAGTGGAGCGCCTCGTCCGCACCACGAAGGACGCGTTGCGGCGCATGGGCCCCGGGGATCTGAACCTACAAGTGTGTCAGTTTCTGCTAGGGTACAGGGTGACCCCGTTGGCGTCAGGATACTCCCCCGCAGAGCTCTTAATGCGTAGGAAACTGACCACCATCCTTACTAGGCTAGACCCCACGAGGGTAGAGGACAAAGGAAGGAACATTGGACTAGAGGCCACAAAGAGTTTCAGTATAGGCGCCCCCGTGCATTGCAGGAATTACGCCAGCACGGGCCCAGCCTGGGTACCGGGCGTAGTTGTGGAGCAAACCGGCCCCGTGTCGTACCGCGTGGAAACCAGCACAGGGCTCCTGTGGAGGCGGCACGCGGACCAGCTCCGACGCAGGGTCTCCGATGAGCAGGGCACAGACCAAACAGAGGAAAAATCAGCGTTAGGGTTCTCCCCCACCCATTCAGCCCAAGGGGGAGGGAAAGGGGGCCGCGGGTCCCCACCAAGGGGGGAGGAGGATGTTCTCGTAGATATCCTAGGGGATCTTTCTGAGGAGGAGGAGGAACCCGACCCCATACATATCTCGCGGAATGTCCCCACAAATGCGGATACCCCTACTGAGTTAGATTTTGATTTTCAGAACCGGGGGGGGGGTTCGGAGTGGTCCCCCACCCGTCCAAGCGAGAAGAGGGGTTTTTCGTTAGCCCCGATTGTCCCCGGTCTGCCCACAATGGAGTTCTTCCCTTCCCCTAAGGCCGCCAGACCGCGGCAAGCCACTAACGAGTCTCCCTCTCCCATTTCAGGACAAGGGACCAGGGAACAAAGAAGCAGTAGCGCCCCCGGGGGGGGGTCAGCCCTCTTCACGGCCCAAACGCACATGCAACAAGCCATCTTGGCTGAGAGACTTCGTCTCATCCTAGGGGGGAGGGATGTTGTGTTCTGTAAAGCTGTGCCTTTAACAATGTACCTTAGCCATGTGTTAACAATGTAACCTTTCTGTGTGCAACATTATAACCTTCAGCTGTATCAATGTAAACCTGATAAGGGGACGCGAGCTAGTGACCACTAGATGGCAATAGCGAGCGTCCAGCTCTCATGGCTCAGATTCACCTGGATCAGCAGCGCGGGAAGATTCCCCGCCACCTCTTCACCTGGTCAAGAAGGGCGTGACCTTCTACGACGTCACGCAGGCAGCAACCAATAGCCTGCCAACGAGCCACATTCAAATGTATAGCCAGCTGTATATATTGAGCTACCCATCCGCCATTACCACATGTTCCTCCGGATCATCATGCAATAAACCTGTGTTAAGCCAACCCTTCGGCTGTTTCGTTGTCTTTGGTCCCTTACACTAAACATACGTAGTTTAAATCGTTGTGCAGTTATGGTTATTGTATGGTAACTATTACCTGTGTAAGAAAAAGAAAACAATAAAAATGTTAAAGCCTCAAAATGATGGAGCCATCCATATACAGTAACTGCATGTTGTACGGAAAGAGCTTCATTAAGCTAACCAGTCTCTCGGGGGTTAATTGAACAGAGTGTCCGTTCCTAGAGCGGCAGGATGTTTGACTCATGGGGGAAGAAAATAATCGGAGCACCGCTTTTCAGTCTTCCGGAGGAAAAGAGGCGTTTCTAGGGCGACCAAGAGGCGTACAAAAAAAGAGTACAAAAAGGTAAAAGGGTGAGAAGTTGAGCTGTGGGAACCCCAGTTGCTTTTTTGGGGGGGTGGGGGACCCTTTTGGAAGAGGAGAAGGGAGAATATGTAGCCCAGCTAGGGGATTTTGTGCTCAGTGTCTTTTGTTCCGCCTGTTTCCCCCTTCCTTCCTTCCCACGAACACACCAAAACCTATCATCCCCAGTCTGTCTCTATGGCATTTTTTACTGGGAGCATCTAGTGGAGAAAAACAGGCTTCCATTGAGGCGGAGGCGAAGTAAAAAACGGGATCGACATGATCTCCCTCGTCCTCCAGCCTAGGATTTCTTTTACTCCCCTTAATAAGCGGAAGGCTTATTAATATTGACGAATATTCCTAATTAAGGAAGCTAATCAACGCCCCTTTCTCCTAATCAGCAACGGCTTCTGATTCAATCAAACAGTTTTTTGTTCTTAAGTTGGGCTGCAGAAATAAAATTAAAAAAGAAACATTAAGAGAAACTCAATTAACTCATTAGCAGATGTGTAATGCCACAGTTTATCTGTTATGCTAGCCAACCATTGTGTACATCTCTACACTACCTGATATGTATAAATCAGGGGTTCCCAACCTAAGGCCCGTGGGCCGGATACAGCCCACAGTGCCATTTCATGTTCTCTCCCACCCTTCTAAGGGCATTTGAGAAACAATGGCTGCCCCTTTGAAGCTGTTGGGACAAAATGGCCCCACCTCACCCGAACACGCACACACCCATTGTGCAGGCAGGGCAAAATGGCCGTCCGGGCCTCAAAAGCTGACAACATGATCCGGCCTCCGACTTGAAAAGGTTGGTAACCCCTGGTATAAATTAATGCCATGAAGCCTCTCTTATGTCTGACGAAATGGACTTGATCTACGAAAGCTAACATTAAAAATTCAGGAGTTACTCTTTAAGCTGCCACAAATTTTTTGTCTTTTTTTTTTAATTCTCTGGGTCATAGGTAAAGGTCACCCTTGCTCGAAAGTCAGTCATATCCAGTGGTGGGCTCCAAAAGTTTTTACTACGTATCTACTCGGTGGGTGTGGTATGGTGGCCGTGGCCAGGGGGAAAGCCCTGCATTGCACACCTGAATTAGGACTACTGTACTGTACTTTATTTCAAAACTTGGGTGGGTGGGGCCAGCCTGAATTTCTGCTACCGGTTCTGGCGAACCGGGGCGAACCTGCTGATGCCCACCACTGGTCATATCTGACTCTAGGGTTTGGTGCTCATCTCTGTTTATAGCCAAAGAGCCAGTGCTGCAGATGTTTCCGTGTACATGTGGCAGGCATTCCCCTCCCCCTACTGTGACTTTTTTCTATTTTAGATGGGGTTTCATTTCATCAGATGTTTCCAATTGGGATGGAGGGTAATGGGGACTGCTCAGTGTTGAGAAAGGATCTGTGTAGGGACTCCAGTTCTTCAACTCAAAATAACTCGATGAGCTGAGCATGTTCTTCAACACCATCTGAAATTGTCTGTTTCCTAAATCCTTATTTTGCACTTGGCTTTCAGTGGTAGACTTCAGAGTTCGGATGAAAACCAAGACAAATAAATTGTCTGCCTAAACCAGCTTAACAGTTCTGTGGTGAAACTAGGATTACCTGTGGTGCAGTAGTTAGAGAGTTGAGCCCTGTGTTCATTCTCTGTTTCTTTGTGAATAAAGGTAAAGGTCTCCTTTGCTCAAAAGCCTGATGTGTCCAACTTTAGGAGGCGGTGCTCATCCCTATTTACAAAGAGCCAGTGCTCCCTGCATCTGCAGATGTTTCTGTGGTCATGTGGCAGGCATGGCTAGGCGCCGAAACGCTGATCGCTGTTACCTTTCTCATCAAATCGGTATCAATTTATCTACTTGCAATTTCTTGCTTTCAAACTTCTAGGTTGGCAGGAGCTGGGGCAGAGACTGGAGTTCACTTTATTGCACAGTACTTGGGTCTCAAATTGCTGACCTGCCCACTTTCCGGTTGTCCACACCAACCCTCTGTAACCTCATGCCAACAGACCTAAGACTTCAAACAGAATTGCTGCCCTTCAGGAGAGGATTGAAGACCTGGCTGGCAGGGCAGGTGTGGGGTCCTAATGGGAATATGGTCCCCGCCTGCTGGCTTATGTAAACAATTAAGAACCCTCTCTTCTCTTTTATAGTGGGTGGGAGTGTGGGGGATATGGGGTTTTAAGTGTTTTTATATGTTTTTAGAATCTGCTGTAATGCCGCCCTGAGTCGGGGTGTACCTGAGTGGGTGGCGTATATAAGTATGACTATAAAATAAAATGATGATGATGATGATGATGATGATGATGATGATGATGATGATGATGATGATGATGATGATGATGATGATATCATGGAGACCCAGACCTGGTCAGCCAGGGATTGGTTGAGCTCTGGCAATGACATCACAATCACCCCTGGTTGGCTTTTTTCCCTTGCTTTTTCTCCCCCAAAACAGGCCGCAAATGCCCCCACCAGCCGCCAGAAACAACCAGGGGAGGTGACAGCACATGTGCAAAAATCCACGCACGTGCCTAACCCTCCCTGACGTTCCTGACTGTGGCATATTTGCACGAAATTCCGTGCATGCGCCAAAGCCACCTGGTGTTCCAGGCGGCCATTATGGGTGTCACCGCCCCAACAACTACTGTCAGTGGGCAGCCAATGTGGCCTGGCTCCTCCGCACTCCTGAGGTGTGCCTCGGGGGAAGGGAGAACCCACAGCCACAGGGCAGGCGGAGGACGGGACCGCACCACCACCTTCTGCAGGCCTCACGGCTGCGGAAGGCAGCAGCCCAGCCCCGTCCTCTGCCCAGTCCCCCAAAATGGATCCTCCCTTTTACCTGAGGCAACCCTCGGGACGATGGGGGAGCCGGGCTGCGATGGCTGCCTGCTAACTGTAGTTGCTGGGGAGGCCAGCGGCAGCCACTGGCCCTCAGCCTGGCCTGCCTGGGCACCAGGCTGTGCTGTCTATGCAGCCCGGCACTGTGGGGAGCAGCCCCCGGAACCGCCTCTAGGCCTGTCTGGCATCGGGGCCGGCTGTGGCAACGCGGCACCCGGCGAGGGCTAGGCCGCCGGCACCGGCAGTATCATGAGGGCAATGACAGTGGACAAAAAGGTAAGGCAGCAGGGGTGCAGGCCAGGGGGGAATGGGCCTGGGTCTCTCCTCGGACTGGGTTGGGTCCTTCACCCGGGCAACGCCGGGTACCCCTGCTAGTATATAATATGTCATTCATTACTTTACCATGCCCACAAAGTACTACAGTTCTCCAGTTGAGAAAAGGTACGTCTTTATATACTACATGATTTGTTCCCATACATAACACAAATTTCTCCTTCCAAAATTAAGTGGTGCCTAATCATCTAGGTTTTTTGGTTGCAAATGCTTCCAGTTTTTCACTTTATTGAAATTGAAGAAATTAAACAGCAAGCCATGAGACTATTGACTCCATTTCAACAATTACTCTTCAGTCTTAATTGCAATTTTATTAACTGTGATCTGCTTTTTTTGGTTTTGTTTTTTGAGGATTAATAAAAGAACAAAGTATGATATAATTTTTTCAAATTGTTTTATGTAAGCGAATAATGTTTTAGTTTTTTGAATTTTTTAAATTAGTTGTACCGTAGGTAATAATTTTAGTAATGTAAAAGTAAATGTTTTTTACATTCAGTGTTTTTAAAATGTGTTTAGATGTTTTGGGTTTTAATTTGAGTTAAAACTCAGCACAGGATTTTTAAAAGTTTCTATTGTATTTTATTGACATATGTTTGTGATTTGTGTTAAAGTGTGTTTTAGTGTAATTTTTTGACTTGTTTTATTTGGTGTGACCTTTTGTGTAAAATTGTGAATTTGTGTTATGTTTTTGATTTGTTTTTACTCTTGTGGCCTTTTGTTTGGGGCTGTTGTGTGTTTTGAATTGTTTTTACTATTGTGGCCAGCAGGCGGTGCTGGTAGGGGTTATTGTATTTTGACTGTTTTTTCTCTCCTGGCCTCTGGGTGGAGCAAAGTTCCAACGGTTAACCCTTGTTTTTATAGGTTAAGATACTATTGGAATTAGAAAACTATTCTATCCCAGGTTTAAAATGGCAAAGGGAATTGATCTTGCATATGATGTACTTAAAGAAATATGGGGAAAGGTATAGACACAAAGACCATTCAAGTCTATCTCTAGAAATCATGGGAAATGTTCATTTAGTACATAACCCCACTAAAATTGGCACATATTACCAAAGAGTCAACTAAATTGGATGAGATGTGAGAGTGTGGATTTTTAAGTTTATTTTGTGTTTTTTGCATATACAGTACAGTGATCTAACTAGGCAGTGTTGATCATCTCTTGCCAATGATGTTAGGCCGGGATCAAAACTCACCAAAGCATCCTCCATCGGATCCCTTAGGTGAGGTGAAAGCAGAGGGCGCACGTCATCATGGTCCGCCTAGCCAGTGGGTGATGTGATACAGTATCAAAATGGCTAAAAAACCGCATGCAGATGGACTTTGTTTTTCAAGTCCATTTGCATGTGTAAAATGTTGTGAAGACTTCTGCCAAAAAAAGACAAAAATGTTGTGGCACCTTAAAGACTAACACCAGTAATTAAATGTTAAATGTGAGCTTTAAAGTTCCACAATTTTGATTTGATTTGAAGTTTAATTTATATACTGCTTTTTTCAACTCAACGGGTGACTCAAAGCAGATCACAAGAACAACAAAATAATACAAGAATATAAATATAGCATAATTCATACAAAATGAAAACAAAATACAAAATATCAATACAAGATAATTCATACAATCAATATCAATTCATACAATAATAGAATCCCCAAAAATACAATATACACATTCAATTCAGAACGACGAATTAATAAAGAAAACAGTATTATACTATTTTGTATTTTTGTTGTTTTATTTACTCTCTGATATGCTTGCACAGACAAACAGGGTTACCACTTTTTTAAAAATCATATTGGAAAATGATACCAATAATGAGCTACACTAATCACCTTCCTGCTGGTGACATCTAGATAGATTTTAGCTAGGAAATGGAAAACAGAAAAAAGCTACCATGGATAAACAGTGAAGCCAGTGGTGGGCATCAGCATGTTCGCCAGAACTGGTAGCAGAAATGCTGGCTGGCCCTGCCCATTCAAGTTTTGAAATAAAGTAGTCCTAATTCGGGTAAACACAGGGCTTTCCCCCTGGCCACACCCACCATACCGTGCCCATAGTGTGGGAGTAACATTTTTGGGAGCCCACCACTGAGTGTAGCGTAGCCCTATATGAGACATCTTGTCAGAGAAATTGACTCTAGGAGTCCACTACACAGGAGAACATAAAATGAAAAACAACATTGATGTGAAATGGTTTGTTTCGTTTGTAAGGTAAAAGACAGTTAGTATATAGGACCGCCAAGTGCTCATTGTACAGTACTTTTAACCTTTTAGACCAGGGGTTCCCAACCTTTTCAAGCTAGGGGCTGGGTCACTCTCTCAGTCAACTTTTTGGGCCGGATGGCCATTTTGCCCTGCCTGCATGATGAGGGGGCGGTCATTTTGTCCCAACAGCTTCAAAGGTGTGCCCATTTTGTTTCTAGAATGTGTGTGGGGCACATGAAATGGTGCTGGGGGCCAGATCCGGCCCACAGGCCTTAGTTTGGGAACCCGTTTTAGACTAAACTATTTTCGAATACAGTACTGTACATGTGTTGAAGCAGATCCCCTTTCCACACATTAATAAAAGGATATTTTAAACGTTTTATAGCCTTAGTATTTGGTTTTATTGTATGGGGATGGTTTTTTAACCGAGGCGAGAAAGGCAGCCATACAAATCCAATAAATAAATAAAATTGTTTTGATATTGTTTATCTTTTTTAGTTTTTAGCATACTGTTGTGTTCTGTAAAGCTGTGCCTTTAACAATGTACCTTAGCCATGTGTTAACAATGTAACCTTTCTGTGTGCAACATTATAACCTTCAGCTGTATCAATGTAAACCTGATAAGGGGACGCGAGCTAGTGACCACTAGATGGCAATAGCGAGCGTCCAGCTCTCATGGCTCAGATTCACCTGGATCAGCAGCGTGGGAAGATTCCCCGCCACCTCTTCACCTGGTCAAGAAGGGTGTGACCTTCTACGACGTCACGCAGGCAGCAACCAATAGTCTGTCGACGAGCCACATTCAAATGTATAGCCAGCTGTATATATTGAGCTACCCATCCGCCATTACCACATGTTCCTCCGGATCATCATGCAATAAACCTGTGTTAAGCCAACCCTTCGGCTGTTTCGTTGTCTTTGGTCCCTTACACTAAATTGGCGACGAAGGTGGGATATGGCAGCCCACGGGACCAAGACATGCGCCGGTTTCGAAATCAGGAAACCGGCCGACTGGGAGATCTTCGAGATGGACTTCCAGGCAGCACTGATTGAGTCCGAAGTCACGGAAGAGGCAAAGAAAAGGGCCATCTTCACCAGGATGCTCGGACAAGAAACCAAAAGGACCTTGGTGGATCTGATTGCACCGAGGAGGGTGAGCGAATTCAAGGCCAAGGAACTCATGCAGATGCTGCGTGAGCACGTCCGGCCCGCCACAGCGATGTTTCCCGCTCGGAGTGCGTTCTGGAGGCGAGTCCAAGCGCCCGGGGAGACGGTCGCCGCATTCGTGGCGGCCCTGCGGCTGGCGGCCGGCCCGTGCAAATGGGAGAATGCCGAAATCACCCTCCGGGACTGTGTGCTGTGCGGCCTGAACGACGCCGAAACCCAGCGCACATTAATGAACCAAGAGCCGCCTCCCACGTTGCAGGAGGTCGTCAGAGCGGCCCAGGCCGTGGAAGCTACAAAGGCTGGGGTCCAAGAACTCCAGGACTGGCGGCCGAAGTCGAGCAAGGCAGAGACTCCGGTACAGGCGGCCCGGCGAGCTTCGAGGTCGTCCACAGAGAGCAGCGACGACGAGGACGTCCGGAGGGTCCAGAAAGAGAGCCGGCGGTGCGACGGCTGTGGAGCGGCCCACGACCGCGTAAAGTGCCCGTTTCGGAAGGCCGAGTGCCACAACTGCGGCCGCCGCGGGCACATCGCCAAGGTGTGCAGGAAGAGGCGCGAGACCCGGAGAAGCTCAGCAGACCGTTCCGCGGGACAAGACCACTCAACGAGACCCAAGGACGGCGCTCAGGCCACACGGAAGCAGGACGGCGTGGGCCGCATCTCCGACGGCAGCGAGGACGACGCCCCAGTGTTCAGCGTGTCCGTAGGACACCCCCGCTACTTTGTTGAGGTACTAGTCCAAGGGGTTCCCATTAGGATGGAAATTGACTCAGGGTCCTCATATTCAATCATTTCCCAGAGGGAGTTTTTGAGAATTGCCCCCCACAAGCGACCCAAGCTCAAAGCGTTGAGGTCCACACTACGGGACGTGCAAGGGAACAGCATTCCAGTGTTGGGGGTTGGAGAATTTCAGGTTAAATTCAAGAAGCACGCCGCGTCCCTCCCCCTAGTCGTGCTTAAAGGGGGAGATTGCAGCCTCCTCGGAACTCAATGGTTCCAGCCCCTGGGCTTGTTTATTGGGGCGGGGTGCACGCCGTTGGGATGCACGCCGTTGGGACTGATCCAATTCAGGAGGTGTGCGAGGCGCACCCCGAAGTTTTCAAAAAAGGACTGGGGAAATTCAAGGGGCCCCCAGTGACATTCGACCTGGACCCGGAGGTCCGCCCAATTCGTCTTAAACCACGCCGGGTGCCGTTCGCACTTAAGGACAAGATAGAGGCGGAACTGGAAAATTGGTAGGCCAGGGAATCCTTGTGCCTGTTGATTCTGCGGAGTGGGAAACTCCAATTGTAACCGCACTAAAGGCCAATGGGGAGGTCCGCATATGCGCCGACTACAAGTGCACCATCAACAAGGCGATCCGCCCGAATGCATATCCGGTGCCGGTAGTCAGCCATCTGCTGGCCAGGTTACATGGGGGAAAGTGTTTCGCTAAGCTCGACTTAGCACAGGCCTACCAGCAGCTTACGGTGTCCCCTGCCGCAGCTGCTGCGCAGACCATAGTCACCCATAAGGGGGCGTTCCAGGTGACGCGCCTCCAGTTCGGCGTGAATTCGGCGCCTGGAATTTTCCAGTCACTCGTGGAACGCCTCCTGAAGGGGCTGGAGGGGGTGTTGCCTTATTTTGATGACGTGTTAATAACGGGGGGGAGTCGGGTCGAATTGGCCAAGAGGTTGGGGAAGATCCTGACAATATTCGAAAAAGCGTGGCTGAGACTGCGAAAGGACAAATGCGTCTTCTTCGCAACCGAGGTTGAGTTCCTAGGGTTTTGTGTGACTCCTGAGGGGATAAAACCATCCAAATCCAAGGTGGCAGCCATTAAGAAAGCCCCCCGCCCCACCTCCAAGCCCGAGCTGCAGTCGTTCCTAGGGCTGCTCAACTTTTACCACTCCTTCCTCCCCCGGAAGGCAGCGGTGGCTGAACCGCTACACAAACTGCTAAAAAAAGACCAGGCATGGAAGTGGGGCGATGACCAAGAAAGGGCATTTAGTGAGTTAAAAAGCCTCCTAGCGTCCGATGCCATACTGACCCACTTCAACCCCAAACGCCCGGTAGTTCTGACCTGTGATGCATCCCCGGTGGGGGCGGTGCTGTGCCACGTGCTGGAAAACGGAAGGGAGGCCCCGATAGCATTTTACTCCAGGTCCCTGTCCCAAGCGGAGAGAAACTACGCACAGACAGACAGGGAGGCACTAGCAATAGCTGCGGGGACGAAAAAATTTCACGATTTTCTGTATGGCCGCCCCTTCACCATTGTAACGGACCACAAGCCCCTGCTAGGCTTTTTTACCGCAGATAAGCCCACCCCACAGATCCTGTCCCCGAGGATGCTCAGGTGGGCCATTTTTCTCAACGCGTACCAGCACGCGTTGGTCTACCGGCCCGGGAAAGAGATCAGCCATGCGGACGCTCTATCAAGGTCTCCCCTCCCCCTGACGCCCAGCCAGGTGAGCAAGGGGGAGCGGGACCATCAGGTCCTTATGATAGAGGTACTGGATTCGCCCCCCGTAGTGCCCGCCGACATTGCCAAAGCGACAGAGAAGGACAAGACGCTAGCGGCAGTTAGCTCCTGGGTGCAGAAAGGGTGGCCGGCGTCCTCCCCAGCGGAGGAGTTCGCCCCATTTTTCAGGAAAAAGCTAGAGCTGTCCCTAGAGAGGGGGTGCCTCTTGTGGGGGCAGTGGGTGGTGATTCTCACTTCCCTTCGGCCGCGGGTGCTCAAACTGCTGCACGTCAGCCACCCCGGCATCGTGCGATCCAAGGCGCTGGCCCGGAGTTACTTCTGGTGGCCCCAGCTGGACGCCGACATCGAGCACATGGTCGGCACTTGTGAAAGTTGCCAATGCTCCAGACCAGAGGAGGCCCGCCTTCCCCACAGGAAATGGGACACGGCTAAGGGGCCGTGGTCCCGGGTGCACGTTGATTTCGCGGGCCCGTTCAGAGGCACCCTGTTCCTTCTTGTAGTGGACGCCTTCTCCAAGTGGTTGGAGGTTATCCCAGTCACGAGCACCTCCTCGGCCCAGACCATTAGGCATTTGCGGAGGCTCTTTTCCACGTTCGGCATACCCGACACATTAATTAGCGACAACACCAGTTGTTTCACGTCCTCCGAGTTTAGGGCATTCATGGAGATTAACGCCGTTCGGCACATCACCTCCGCCCCGTTTCACCCAGCCACCAATGGCCAAGTGGAGCGCCTCGTCCGCACCACGAAGGACGCGTTGCGGCGCATGGGCCCCGGGGATCTGAACCTACAAGTGTGTCAGTTTCTGCTAGGGTACAGGGTGACCCCGTTGGCGTCAGGATACTCCCCCGCAGAGCTCTTAATGCGTAGGAAACTGACCACCATCCTTACTAGGCTAGACCCCACGAGGGTAGAGGACAAAGGAAGGAACATTGGACTAGAGGCCACAAAGAGTTTCAGTATAGGCGCCCCCGTGCATTGCAGGAATTACGCCAGCACGGGCCCAGCCTGGGTACCGGGCGTAGTTGTGGAGCAAACCGGCCCCGTGTCGTACCGCGTGGAAACCAGCACAGGGCTCCTGTGGAGGCGGCACGCGGACCAGCTCCGACGCAGGGTCTCCGATGAGCAGGGCACAGACCAAACAGAGGAAAAATCAGCGTTAGGGTTCTCCCCCACCCATTCAGCCCAAGGGGGAGGGAAAGGGGGCCGCGGGTCCCCACCAAGGGGGGAGGAGGATGTTCTCGTAGATATCCTAGGGGATCTTTCTGAGGAGGAGGAGGAACCCGACCCCATACATATCTCGCGGAATGTCCCCACAAATGCGGATACCCCTACTGAGTTAGATTTTGATTTTCAGAACCGGGGGGGGGGTTCGGAGTGGTCCCCCACCCGTCCAAGCGAGAAGAGGGGTTTTTCGTTAGCCCCGATTGTCCCCGGTCTGCCCACAATGGAGTTCTTCCCTTCCCCTAAGGCCGCCAGACCGCGGCAAGCCACTAACGAGTCTCCCTCTCCCATTTCAGGACAAGGGACCAGGGAACAAAGAAGCAGTAGCGCCCCCGGGGGGGGGTCAGCCCTCTTCACGGCCCAAACGCACATGCAACAAGCCATCTTGGCTGAGAGACTTCGTCTCATCCTAGGGGGGAGGGATGTTGTGTTCTGTAAAGCTGTGCCTTTAACAATGTACCTTAGCCATGTGTTAACAATGTAACCTTTCTGTGTGCAACATTATAACCTTCAGCTGTATCAATGTAAACCTGATAAGGGGACGCGAGCTAGTGACCACTAGATGGCAATAGCGAGCGTCCAGCTCTCATGGCTCAGATTCACCTGGATCAGCAGCGCGGGAAGATTCCCCGCCACCTCTTCACCTGGTCAAGAAGGGCGTGACCTTCTACGACGTCACGCAGGCAGCAACCAATAGCCTGCCAACGAGCCACATTCAAATGTATAGCCAGCTGTATATATTGAGCTACCCATCCGCCATTACCACATGTTCCTCCGGATCATCATGCAATAAACCTGTGTTAAGCCAACCCTTCGGCTGTTTCGTTGTCTTTGGTCCCTTACACTAAACATACGTAGTTTAAATCGTTGTGCAGTTATGGTTATTGTATGGTAACTATTACCTGTGTAAGAAAAAGAAAACAATAAAAATGTTAAAGCCTCAAAATGATGGAGCCATCCATATACAGTAACTGCATGTTGTACGGAAAGAGCTTCATTAAGCTAACCAGTCTCTCGGGGGTTAATTGAACAGAGTGTCCGTTCCTAGAGCGGCAGGATGTTTGACTCATGGGGGAAGAAAATAATCGGAGCACCGCTTTTCAGTCTTCCGGAGGAAAAGAGGCGTTTCTAGGGCGACCAAGAGGCGTACAAAAAAAGAGTACAAAAAGGTAAAAGGGTGAGAAGTTGAGCTGTGGGAACCCCAGTTGCTTTTTTGGGGGGGTGGGGGACCCTTTTGGAAGAGGAGAAGGGAGAATATGTAGCCCAGCTAGGGGATTTTGTGCTCAGTGTCTTTTGTTCCGCCTGTTTCCCCCTTCCTTCCTTCCCACGAACACACCAAAACCTATCATCCCCAGTCTGTCTCTATGGCATTTTTTACTGGGAGCATCTAGTGGAGAAAAACAGGCTTCCATTGAGGCGGAGGCGAAGTAAAAAACGGGATCGACATGATCTCCCTCGTCCTCCAGCCTAGGATTTCTTTTACTCCCCTTAATAAGCGGAAGGCTTATTAATATTGACGAATATTCCTAATTAAGGAAGCTAATCAACGCCCCTTTCTCCTAATCAGCAACGGCTTCTGATTCAATCAAACAGTTTTTTGTTCTTAAGTTGGGCTGCAGAAATAAAATTAAAAAAGAAACATTAAGAGAAACTCAATTAACTCATTAGCAGATGTGTAATGCCACAGTTTATCTGTTATGCTAGCCAACCATTGTGTACATCTCTACACTACCTGATATGTATAAATCAGGGGTTCCCAACCTAAGGCCCGTGGGCCGGATACAGCCCACAGTGCCATTTCATGTTCTCTCCCACCCTTCTAAGGGCATTTGAGAAACAATGGCTGCCCCTTTGAAGCTGTTGGGACAAAATGGCCCCACCTCACCCGAACACGCACACACCCATTGTGCAGGCAGGGCAAAATGGCCGTCCGGGCCTCAAAAGCTGACAACATGATCCGGCCTCCGACTTGAAAAGGTTGGTAACCCCTGGTATAAATTAATGCCATGAAGCCTCTCTTATGTCTGACGAAATGGACTTGATCTACGAAAGCTAACATTAAAAATTCAGGAGTTACTCTTTAAGCTGCCACAAATTTTTTGTCTTTTTTTTTTAATTCTCTGGGTCATAGGTAAAGGTCACCCTTGCTCGAAAGTCAGTCATATCCAGTGGTGGGCTCCAAAAGTTTTTACTACGTATCTACTCGGTGGGTGTGGTATGGTGGCCGTGGCCAGGGGGAAAGCCCTGCATTGCACACCTGAATTAGGACTACTGTACTGTACTTTATTTCAAAACTTGGGTGGGTGGGGCCAGCCTGAATTTCTGCTACCGGTTCTGGCGAACCGGGGCGAACCTGCTGATGCCCACCACTGGTCATATCTGACTCTAGGGTTTGGTGCTCATCTCTGTTTATAGCCAAAGAGCCAGTGCTGCAGATGTTTCCGTGTACATGTGGCAGGCATTCCCCTCCCCCTACTGTGACTTTTTTCTATTTTAGATGGGGTTTCATTTCATCAGATGTTTCCAATTGGGATGGAGGGTAATGGGGACTGCTCAGTGTTGAGAAAGGATCTGTGTAGGGACTCCAGTTCTTCAACTCAAAATAACTCGATGAGCTGAGCATGTTCTTCAACACCATCTGAAATTGTCTGTTTCCTAAATCCTTATTTTGCACTTGGCTTTCAGTGGTAGACTTCAGAGTTCGGATGAAAACCAAGACAAATAAATTGTCTGCCTAAACCAGCTTAACAGTTCTGTGGTGAAACTAGGATTACCTGTGGTGCAGTAGTTAGAGAGTTGAGCCCTGTGTTCATTCTCTGTTTCTTTGTGAATAAAGGTAAAGGTCTCCTTTGCTCAAAAGCCTGATGTGTCCAACTTTAGGAGGCGGTGCTCATCCCTATTTACAAAGAGCCAGTGCTCCCTGCATCTGCAGATGTTTCTGTGGTCATGTGGCAGGCATGGCTAGGCGCCGAAACGCTGATCGCTGTTACCTTTCTCATCAAATCGGTATCAATTTATCTACTTGCAATTTCTTGCTTTCAAACTTCTAGGTTGGCAGGAGCTGGGGCAGAGACTGGAGTTCACTTTATTGCACAGTACTTGGGTCTCAAATTGCTGACCTGCCCACTTTCCGGTTGTCGATCTCAGTAGCTTAACCACTGAGTCACTGCAGCCCCATTCTTTGTGACTACGTTTTGTTATCTGCAGGGTTTAAATTTGTTATAGATGTTCCAAGCTCCAGATTTAGTAAATGGCTGAAAGATTACACTTGAAGCCCCCCACACACACTTAGACAAAAATAGTCTAAATAGTATAAACTTTTAATTTGTTTTGAATTTTACCTATATTTCATATGCATCAATAATTTGAGATATATATGAATTTGAGACTATGCGACACTCTGGTATGAATGATGAAAGTAGTCTCTTCTCTAATGCTTACTATTAATTCTGAACTTAAACTGTAGTGATGAAGCAATGATGCACAACCATTCCTCCAAGCAGACTGAGACCGCAAAGGGACATGTAAAAGAACATTAAATATACTGTATACTGTATGTGATAAATCAGTGAAATGCTTGTAAAAAATACACATTGCAATCAACTTTTAATTGAAATAGAATCACCCAGTGCCTTTATTAAGAGTGAGTCTTGGTGGCACAGAGGTTAAATTGCTGTACTGCAGCCAAAAGGTTGTGAGTTCCATCCTGACCAGGGATCAAGATTGACTCAGCCTTCCATCCTTCTAAGGTTGGTAAAATGAGTACCCAGCTTGTTGGGGGTACAACGCTAATTAACTTGTAAACCACCCAGAGAGTCCTATAGTATACTTGCTTTGCTTTGCGTTAATTAAATGTTAGTTGTGCTAACAATGAGCAGTGCAGCCCAAACTCTGCTCACAATCTGAGCTCAATCCTGAAGGATTGCTCCATCCTTCCATCTTTCCAAGGTTGGTAAAATGAATACTTAGCATGTGTGGGGCAAAATGTTAAATACCGTATTTGCCAGCATATAAGATGCATCGGAGTACTGTATAAAATGTACCCTGTTATTACCAGAATAGCCCAATATAGGCCACTATATACAGTATAAGATGAACTTCATTTTCCAGTGTATTTTAAGGGGGAAGTGGGTCTTATACGCCAGCAAATACGGTAGTTTATGAGCCGCCCAGAGAATGTTCTAAGCCAGTGATGGGCAGTCTTGGCCCTCCAGCTGTTCTTGAACTTCAATTCCCAGAAGCCCTGACCAGCTGGTGTGTTGACTTGGGCTTCTGGGAATTGAAGTCCAAGAACAGCTGGAGGGCCAAGACTGCCCATCTCTCTTCCAAGCACTGTAGGGTGGTATATAAGTAGAATTGCTATTGCATTTCTCCTAACTTCCACTAAATGTCTGGTGAGTTAGAGATGATGCCTGAGTGTGTGTATTTTGTGTATTTTTGATAGATAGGATCAATAGGATTGGAAAGGAGGGGGGGGGGGTAAAAATGGGAAAGACTAGAAGCAGAAATGCCATGACAAGCTGTGTACAGAGAAACTTGAACGAAGAAGACCAGGAAAGTCAAAAAGATTGTCCTATAAAGGAAACAGGGCTGGAGAATTCTTCATCAAGAAGCAGACTGAGAGGGAAATAGAATGAGGTAATAATAATAATAATAATAATAATAATAATAATAATAATAATAATAATAATAATAATAATAATAATAATTATTATTATTATTATTATTATTATTATTATTATTATTATTATTATTATTATTATTATTATTATTATTATTATTATTATTATTATTATTAAAGTTTTATTTGTACCCCGCTTCCTTCAACCCAAGGGTGACTCGAAGCAGCAAAACAACAATACCAAAGCAATACAATAGGAACACAAGTACAAATAACAATACAGTAATGCAAAGTAAATAAATCATACAATATCAACAATACATATACAGTACAGTAGCTTCATGTATGTATGTATGTATGTATGTATGTATGTATGTATGTATGTATGTATGTATGTAAGGATTTACAGTATTTTACTTAATTAACATTTATACCCCACTCTTAATGCAAGCACCACTCAGGGCGGCTTGCAATATATAAAAGATATACAACACACATCATAAAAATATATATACCTTGGATACCTTATTCAGCTAGAAGTCCTTGTATGAGTAGACATCTCTGTGACGACATTCCACACAACTTCTGTCCGTAGTGATCTGTCCCTGGCAGTTCTTCTGGACCAATATATTTATAAGAGATCAAAAAAATCATCCAATAATAACTAACAATAATCTAAAGAGACAAAACCAGATGGTGTCAGAAAACCTTAAAACCATAACGATATTCATAGTAAGCACTATCAGCAGCAGTAAGAGGAGGTAATAACAGTTGTAATGATCTTATAGACCTTGAAAGGCTTGCTGAAACAGGCAAGTCTTTAAAGACTTACAGGATTTTATTAATGTAGGACCAGTTCTAATCTCCACTGGCAGTTCATTCCAGGGCATAGAGCAGGGGTGCCCCAACTTTTAGCACTGGGACCTGACCATGCCCCTAGAATAGCTGAGCGGGCCTGACCATGACCCTGGAAGCGGGTGCGTTTGCGTATGCGCATCTGGAACCACGTCCAGGAATGATGCAGTGGCATTTGTGCATGCACAAATGCCCCCGCCCCACTCCCGGAAGTGGTTTCAGATGTCCCCGTGCATGCAAACGCCCCCACGCTATTCCTGAAAGTGGTTCTGGACATGCATGCGTATTGGCGGGAACATCTCCCCATCCACTTTAGGAGCAGTGAGGGCTCCGTGGGCCAGATGGGTTGGCGTTGTGGGCCATAGTTTAGGCACCCCTGCCACCAGAGGCTCTCAATGTGGTTATTGCTTTCTTTGTCTCGCTAGGTGTAACTACTCAGAGCTTACATACCAGGGTGCTTCAGGTATAACTCCTGAGGAAAAAAGCACTCCCTCAGGTAGTTTGGTCCCAAATGATCCAAGGCTTTAGAGATTGACACCAACTCTGTGAATCTGGCACGGAGCACCACAGGCAACCAATATGAACTAGGCAGGACTATACCTGTTCTTATGTCTGTATCTATTTTCTATGGGTAAGATGCTGAACTTGATGACTGGCAGATTAGCAGTTTGAGACCCGAGTGTTGTACGATGGAGTGAGCTCCCATCTCTGTCCCAGCTCCTGACAACCTAGACGTTCAAAAGCAAGAAATGGCAAGTAGATAAATAGGGAACATCTCAGCAGGAAAGGTAACAGCACTCTATGCGCTGGTGAGTCATACCTGCCACATGTCCACGGAAACATCTGCAGACACAGACAGCACTGGCTCTTTGGCTATAAACAGAAATGAGCACTGAACCCTAAAGTCAAATACGACTGGCTTTTGAGCAAGGGTGACCTTTACCTTACAGCAGGGGTTCTCAGCCTTTTCAAGCTGAGGGCCGGGTCACACTCCCTCAGACAGTTTCAGGGTCCGGAAGACCATTTTGCCCTGCCTGCCACACATGGCACTTCCAGGTGTGGTGGAGGTGGGGGGGGGGCACATGAAATGGTGTTGTGAGCCGCATCCGGCCCCCAGGCTGTAGGTTGGGAACCCCTGCCTTACAGTGTTTATCAGCAAAGGAGCTGTCTTGCCTTCTCGACTACTAAGCAATGGAATCAAAGAGTGCTAAGCAAAGGCTTTGCTCAGATCTTCTAAAAATAAGAATGTTTAGGAAGAGGGGAAAATCTGGTCTTTTGCAATGGAGTATTTGTGGGTGGAGTCTGAAAAAGAAAGTGTCATATCAGATGGGCACCTCTGTATGCTATGCCCCATCCATTAGCCAGAGACAGCAATGTTTAATGCCTCTTTTGTCACTCTCACAGGTAATACGATGGCACTACAGACAAGCTCTGGGTCATTTCCCTTTTGTGGTGAAAGGAAAAGACCTTCCAGGAAGGTAAGGAAGGGATTGTTGGGGAAAAATTCAGGAGGACAGCTTTAGGACATTCTCTGTGTTGGGATCTCATTATTTTTGCTGCTAGTACATTATTATTATTCCTCTTTTGTGTCCAGATCAAACTTTTAACTACCAAAATGAAGCCACTTTCTTGGCTTTATCACTGGCCAACGTTAAATCCTGATTGTACAAGTTTCCGGTAGTATTTGGCAGACCAGCAAATGAGCTAGATTCTATATCTCTCCACATTCACACAGTATATTATTGTCCACCAGCAGCCCCAACTTGAGCACATTGGTGTTACGTTTAGGGACCCGGTAAGAAATCTGCTATGAAGACTTGGATCCTGAAAAATAAGATAGAAACTGAAAGAAAAAGTATTTACAAAGCTCCAGGCTGTTACTTTTCATTTCATACTAAGAGCCCATTGGTATGTTTGGGAGATTGTTTCTGAGCAAAGTTGTCTTTCTGTCTTTACTGCAGCTAGTATCCTTTGAAGAGGTGGTTGTGTATTTCACCAAGGAAGAGTGGGATTTCCTGGATCCATGTCAAAGGTCTTTGTACAAGGAGGTCATGTTGGAGAGCTATGCGATTGCAGCCTCCTTGGGTAAGGACTCTCACCTCCTAATTCATGTGTGACTTTAAGCTGCCAAAATGAAGCCACTTTCTTGGCTCTGTCGTTGGCCAAACTTAAAACCTCATCGGTAATAGCCGGCACATCAGCAAATGAGATGGATTCTGTATCTCCACATTCACACATTGTGTTGTTATCCACCAGCAGCCCCTACTTGAGCATGTTGGTCTTACATTTAGGGAGTCCAACCCTCAGCCTAGTCAGGGTCCTCCAAGTGACATAGGGGAGGCCGCGTTACTCAACTATATCCTCTTTTAATGTTATTCCTTGTCCAGTGAGCTCTTTCCTCCATCTTCTAATTTGTTTTTTTTTCTTGCGTACCTTCCTAATTGCTAAGACGCTGAAGGGTTGAATTCCCTGTGTAGGTGTAGAAGATCAATTAGAATAATCTGCCTCAAGTACTAATGGTTTCTACATTGTACCAGATGCCTTTGCAGTAAGTTCTCTCAAGAATAAAACCCCCTCTTTTGGCAGCTCTATGTTGGAAAAAGATAGAATTTCTTTACAATTGCCCTAGCCCTAGTAGCTTTCCCCACTTATGTCTGATCTTTTGAGCAATGTCAAAGAAACTGGTGAACAAAAAAATATTTGAAGTGGAGACAATTTCAAGAGGACAGTTGAAGTGAAATTCAGATGAATTTTCTTCCAATGTATTGTTTACATTTTTTATAGTTTTAAATTGCCCAAGAAATGTTACATAAAATGATTTATCAAAGCTATGAACAGTTTGTGAGTTTTAATTTCCCAGTGTTGCTTTAAAAATGTGCTTTAATAGATTGATAAAATATTAATCTGTGATTATCAATCAGTTGTTTCAAATCTGTATAATAATTAACCTAGTGATTGCAGTGGCTCAAGTGGTTAAGACGCTGAACTCTAAGACAAGAAGGTCGGAGTTCAATTCCCAGGTACTGCATGACGAAGTGAGCTCCTGTCTCTGTCCCAGTTTCTGCCAACCTAGCAGTTCGAAAGCAAGAAATTGCAAGTACATAAATAGGTACCACTTTGGTGGGAAGGTAAACAGTGTTGAGGCATGCCTGTCACGTTTCCATGGAAATGTCTGCAGAGACTGACAGCGCTGGCTCTTTGGCTATATACAGAGATGAGCACTGAACCCTAGAGTTGGATACCACTGGCTTTCAAGCAAGGCGACCTTTACCTAATAATTGAATTATAGTTGAATTTTTGGTTGAGCAAAGAAAAAAATGTTTTTAGAAACTGGTTTACGTTTAATTAATTTTGGAAATCTGATGCACTTTATTCTTTTTCTAATTGTAGATAGATGGAATTTGAATTTTAGTTTTGTTTTTCTTGATGTATTGGCTAAGAATTATAGTTTTTATTCCTGAATTTGCAAATTTTTTGATTAACGAAACATTTGTCTCAAGTTGCATAATTAGCATCCAAAGTACTGTATGTTATTGACTTCTTGATTTAAAATTATAGCGTGGAGTACAGTTGTATTGGGACTGTAGTGGCTTAGTGGTTAAGACGATGAACTTGATGACTAGAAGGCTGGCAGGTCAACAGTTCGAGACCTTAGTGCTGCACGACAGATTGAGCTCCCATCTTTGTCCCAGCTCCTGCCAACCTAGCAGTTCGAAAGCAAGAAATTGCAAGAAGATAAATAGGTGGGAAGGTAAACAGTGTTCCATGCACTCCAGTGTTTAGTCATGCCTGCCACACATCCATGGAGACATCTGCAGATGCAGACAGCGCTGGTTCTTTGGCTATAAATGGAAATGAGGACTGAACCCTAGAGTCAGATATGACTGGCTTTCGAGCAAAGGTGACCTTTACAATTGTACAGTATTATCCATTTTCTTGTGTTCCTTTTTTAATTTACCAATTGTGTTATGAATATGGTTCCTTATCTGCCTTGACTGATGGTTTTTGACTTGTTTCTTTGATACATGTCTCTCTAACTTCTATCATAAGGGCATCCCAAAAAATAGTAATGCTATTATTTAATATAGAGCGTTTTAAAAATATAATTTCAGGTGGTTTCTCTTATTTTCTCCCAGGAGTGTTGCCCTTTTGCTTTAATGTGACTGAATGTTCATGAGAAGGGTTGTAGTTGATCTACCACAGTAATCAACTTTGTTATTTTCTGGATATGGTCATAGTCATTAGTTGACTTTTGGATGCTCCCAAAACCTTTTTTAAACCTAATTCTTTGTCACTACTTTGTAGTCAATTCTAGAACAAATTTTGAATCAGTTAGACCAGGGGTGGCCAACCAATGGCCTGTGGGCCAGATCCAGCCAACGGCACCATTTCATGTGGCCCTCCGCCACCCTTGCCACTAGTGGAAGTGGACGCATTTGCAACAGCCATAAATGAACCTGTGTTCCTTTTTGAATTCACCAATCTCATTAAGAATATGGTTCCTTATCTGCCTTGACTGATGTTTTTTGACTGGTTTCTTTGATATGTGTCTCTCTAACTTTCATCATAAGGGCATCCCCTTATTGCTATTGCTCTGTCTAATACACCACATTGAGTACCCAAAGTCAAGCTACCCTAAAGTCTAAGACACCCTAATTCCCACCCACCTCATTAACATTGGGATCTGTCAGGGATCTTCAATTCACACAGAGGGCAGCTCAAATAGATGGAAGGATGGACTGAGTATCTGTAAGACATGAGTCCTCAGCAGGCTCCAGCAGGCACTTGACAGATGGTGGGGGTCTATGATCAGTGTCTGTGACAATAAGTTGGATCACAACCAAGAAACTGGAAAAGTTCTAATACAATCAAGACAATACAGAAGCACAAGCACAAGCACTTTTCTCTTGTTGGCCAGTATTCAACATGTTCTAGAAGTAACTGTACCCTTCTCCACACAAAATATCAACATAGTATACTTCTTGCCATTAGTGTATATCTCCTATAAGACTTGTTTAATAGATAGTTTAAAATGAAAATTAGAAACAAAGTCATGGACTAATACTGATGACTTAGAAACTATGGGATTTTGGTACTCATTAGCCTATCTCTTTTTTAAAAAGAAATTCCCAAACCAGATCTGATCTCCTGGCTGGAAAAAGGAAAAGATCCCTTTGCCTTGGACTTGGTGGAACAGAAGAGATTGACAGGTACCTGCTTACATGTATAATAGGACCTCTAAAGAAATAGTCTCTGTGTGAATCGTTAGGAGCAATAATCAGCCACACTTACTCAAGAAATATAGAATCTATTGGCAGAATTCAGAGACTGGAGGTAAAACATAGTCTCTTATATGCCTTCTTCTTCTGCTGTATCTGAATCTGAATATTGGCAATCCTGATGGCGATCAGCCATGAAGACTGTCCTGAGAACATAATGCAGTGGCCTTTCATCTGCCTTCCACATCGCAGCATGACACCCATAGTACCACAAGTCACTTTATGGTCCTGAGCCCTTTTTGGCATGCAAAGTCCTCCTCAGCCCCTGATGAAGCTGCTGCCCTCCATCAAGATGGGTTCAAGTGGGATTTAATCCATTTGGGAAGAATCACCCTTCCCTGTGGACTTCGACACCCAACCCCAATAGTCCTCAGGGTTTGGCAGGTTAGTTAACTGCTACCTGACACTTGCCATTGAGTTGCTGGTAGTAGATGCCTTTGAAATGTGGTGTTGGAGGAGAGTCTTGAGAGTCCCCTGGACAGCAAAGAGAACAAATAGGTCAATATTAGAAGAAATCAATCCTGACTGTTCATTGGAGGGACAAATAGTGAGGATAAAGCTAAAGTACTTTGGACATCAAATGAGAAGGGAGGACTCACTTGAGAAGGCCTTGATGCTGGGAAAGGTGGAGGGCAAGAGAAGAAGGGGGCATCCAAATATGAGATGGCTAGATGGTATTGTATATGCAATGGGCACAGAGCTGGGTGGGCTGAGGTGGATGGTGGAGGACAGAGGGGCCTGGAGGAAAATGGTCCATGGGGTCGCAAAGGGTCGGAATCGACTGTGTGACTGAACAACAACAACAGTAGGGTCTACTCTATTATCATAGCAGAATAACCTGGCCAGACAGTCCTTATATGCCTAATAAAACTAAATTTGATGTCATGAAAAAAGGAATTATTGTTATTGTCAGAGACAGCATTATCTTCATTCCAAAAGATAGCACAAAGAGGAAGAGGGGACACATCTTAGAGATATTGAGTGAAGTCTTATTGTTTGATGTAGTTGCTTACACTAGAGTAGACCCATTGAATCAGTGAGGATTTTGTGAGTCAATTGTTCTGTACGGCCTATATTAATCAATGGGATTTACAAAACAGTTGACTCACCAAATCCCCACAGATCCAATGGGTCTACTCAACTGTGACTTATTTTGCTAAGCAACAGAGCATCTTGATTTGATCCCAGATAGGACCCTAACCCTTGTGTCTGTATATCTCTAACAACCAGGGCGGACCAGAGGGGCTCTCTAATGGTACCATCAGCTAGAGGGGCTCGCCTCTCTAGCACATGAAGGAGGGCCTTCTCCGTGTCCGCACCAGCCCTATGGAACCTCCTGCCGATAGAGCTACGTCTCCAGATGGAACTGCTGCCCTTCAGGAAAGAACTCAAAACCTGGCTGGCAGGGCAGGTGTGGGCCCCCAATGGGAATGTGGTCCCCGCCCACTGGTTTATAGCCTAATCCAGTCTAGTGATCCCTTCCCCTCCCTTTTTTATTGATAGGGATGGGTGAATTTAACTAAGTGGATTTATCTGTTTTATCTTTTGCATGTTTTTATGCTAGTTTTATTGAAATTGTATATTTTGTGTTTTTAGATCATGCTGTTGAACCACCCTGAGTTGGGTTGTACCTGAGTGGGTGTTATAGAAATTCAAAAATTAAATTAAAATTAAATTAAATAATATTATATCTCTTTCTCTCTCGCAAACAAGGTGATGGTCAAGAGAATGAGAACGTTCAGATATACTTGGCGTCATCGGAAATTACTAAGAATTTAGAAAGAAGGAAGTTGTTTTTGAATCAAAGAGGAACAAAATGCCACAGGAGAAATCTGTCCAAAAAATGGGAGAGAAAAAACTTTGTTACTCAGGGAGCTGACAGCAAATTAAAGACACATTGCAGAAACCCAAAACAATATCAATGCAAGGACCCTAAAAAGCTTTTATGTGACAATGGAATGTTTTCTAACCATCAAGGAGAAAGTAAAGAGCAGAAACCATGTAAACCCATGGAGTGTGGCAAGACCTTCAGCACAAATTTTACTAGACATCAAGCTGCTCAAAGAGGAGATGAGCCATATAAATGTATGGAGTATGGAAGGAGAATAAGACAGAAACAGAAAGGACACTTTAGGCAGCATCACAGTATTCCCCCAGAGGTGAAACCCTATGAATGCATGGAGTGTGGGGGAAAATTCAGTCTGAGTTCAAATCTTATTAGACATCAAGGAA
This sequence comes from Bradypodion pumilum, assembly GCA_035047305.1. NCBI lineage: Eukaryota > Metazoa > Chordata > Lepidosauria > Squamata > Chamaeleonidae > Bradypodion > Bradypodion pumilum. Next base: position 451,160,780 of record JAWDJD010000002.1, on the reverse strand, counting down.
CTCACACAGGAGAGAAGCCCTATAAATGTATGGACTGTGGAAAGAGGTTCAGGCAGAAAGGAAACCTTAGACGGCATCAAAGAACTCACACAGGGGAGAAACCTTACGAATGTCTGGAGTGTGGAAAGGGCTTCAGCGATAGCGGGTCACTTACTGTCCATCAAAGAATTCACACAGGGGAGAAACCCCATAAATGTGGGGAGTGTGGAAAGAGATTCAGGGACAGTAGGTCATTTACTATCCATCGAAGAAGCCACACAGGAGAGAAACCCTATAAATGCACAGTGTGTGAAAAGAGCTTCTGTTCAAATGGAAGCCTTCATTTACATCGAAAAGGACATAGTGGGGAGAAACCCTATAAATGCCTAGAGTGTGGAAAGCATTTCATCCTAAGTTCAGATCTTATTAAACATCAAGGAACTCACACAGGAGAGGCACCCTATACATGCATGAAATGTGGAAGGACTTTCAGTCAGAAAGGGCACCTTAGGCGGCATCAGCATATTCACACAGGGGAAAAGCCATACGCATGCATGATGTGCGGAAAGAGTTTCAGTCTGAACTCAAATCTCATTAGACATCAAGGAACTCATATAGGAGAGGAACCCTATACATGCACAGAATGTGGAAAGAGATTCAGTCAGAAAGGGAATCTCAAGCGTCATGAAAGAACCCACACAGGGGAGAAACCCTACAAATGCATTGAGTGTGGAAAGGATTTCACCGATAAAGGGCACCTTACGCAACATCAAAGGATTCACACAGGAGAGAGACCATACGGATGCACAAAATGTGGGAAAAGATTTAGTCAGAAAGGAAACCTTTGGCAGCATCAAAAAAATCACACAGGGGAAAAACTAGTACAGTAAACTATAAGGACACGTTTGGAATGTGAAAAATGCATCAGTGGAAGCTGATTAATATGACAGACTATGAGGAACTCATATAAAACCTGGGAACAGTTTTGCTATTAGCTTAAGCCTTCTTTCCCAGCTCCACACGGGAGAATTTTTATTAATACATAGTTTGTAGGTCCCTCAATATCCGATAGGGTAAAAGAGGATGCAAAGAAGAAAATAGTTTGTAAGAAGAGGTTCGGTGACAGTAGAAAGCATTCTGGATTTTTAACAATCCATACTCTGACTTTGGTAAGTCTTTCACTGGTAAACTATAATCAGCAGTGCTATTTCTGAGAAATGTTACAATTTTGAACCAGAAAGCCCTGTGCAGCTTGTGACCCCAGTACTGTACAGTACTTCAAAGCACACCCATTCCATCCTGTATTTTCTCATGTCTTAAGATATCAAGGGTACACAGAAAGAGCCTCCTCAGAGATTGTGGTAATCTTTCTCACACTAGGTTAGGCAAAAGGAATTGCAGAATGAACTCCCAAAAGGGTGCCTTCATTTTGGCAGTTTCACGTCTGGCCTAGTCAATAAAGAAGAAGAAGAAGAAGCTGAGACCTTCCCAAGGTGCCCAGTCTATCTAAAGAACAAAAGGACGGCAAGGAGAGAGATGGCCAACTCATTCGTAGTATCCTAGGGAACTGGAATGTTTATTCTGCGAAGGCCCTCTAGGACTCAGTGATGGCGAACCTTGGTACTCCAGCTGTTCCTGAACTGCAATTCCCAGAAGCCATGATCAGCAGGACTTGGGCTTCTGGGAATTGAAGACCAAGAACACCTGGAGTGCCAAAGTTCACCATCTTGGCATGTTTAGAAAGACATCTTTCAATAACTGGCAAAGACATTTCCTCCTTTTTGTATTCTTAAAATGGGTTATGATCTTCATTTTTATTATGACATTTGATTACACTGTAATTTGTATGGAATTAATGAAGCTCTTTACAGATTTTTAAATTTTGGGCTGATCTTATTCATTCATTCATTCATTCAAGTTTTATTTATACCCCGCCTTTTTCAGCCAAAGGCCGACTCAAGGCGGCAAACAACATATCCATGACAATAAGGTACAATATACAATATCAGCAACACAGTAATATAGCAATAGAGACAGAACAGTATACAATATAAAAATACAGTATAAATATAAAAAATACAGTATCAAATGTAAAAAATTAAAACTACAAATTACCTGGGAGTCCCAGATGCACTCGATTTCCCTGCGGCCAATGTTGGGCCGGGGAAGGAGCAGAGTATCCACGGCGGCGGCGGCATAGCCTTCGGGGCCAGTCTTTTTCACCCCTCCTGGGCTGGGAGGGGCTGGCCCCCGAGGCAGCTGAGCGGCAGCAGCACCATGTTGTATTTTTTTTTTCATTTCTTGATTGAATGCTTGCATGTTGTTAAACAAACAATGGTAATAAATACAGCTTATGAGTTTATAAATGATGATGATAATAATGTGTCCTCAAATCAGTTCTGACTGCCACTGCATCAAGAGTTTTCTAGATAGAATAAATACAAGAAGGGTTTAACATTCCCTTCTTCCAGAGTCATTCTGGGATTGTGCAGCTTGCCCAAATTCACACAAGTTGGCTCTTCTCCCTTGAGGCACTGTGGGGAATCGAACTCCCAAGTTCTGTCACGACAGCGAGAAACATAAACCATTGAGCTATATCTAGCTAACTTGACTAAGTAAGCTGTTGTGTTCTGTAAAGCTGTGCCTTTAACAATGTACCTTTGCCATGTGTTACCAATGTAACCTTTCTGTGTGCAACATTATAACCATCAGCTGTATCAATGTAACCTAATAAGGGGACGCGAGCTAGTGACCACCAGAGGGCAGTAGCGAGGGTCCAGCTCTCATGGATCATAGTCACCTGGTTCAGCAGCGCGGGAAGATTCCCCGCGACCTCCTCACCTGGTCAAGAAGGGCGTGACCTCCCACGACGTCACGCAGGCAGCAACCAATAGTCTGTCGACGAGCCACATTCAAATGTATAGCCAGCTGTATATATTGAGCTCCCCATCCGCCATTACCACATGTTCCTCCGGATCATCATGCAATAAACCTGTGTTAAGCCAACCCTTCGGCTGTTTCATTGTCTTTGGTCCCTTACACTAAATAAGCGAAGGAATGAAGGAATATTTTGTATACAATACCTGAATATTCTTGGTGTGTCTCTTTTAAAAAGAAATTTGCTTGAAATTATTTCATTTCGGAAAGAAGATGGCCCATTTTTCTGGGGCTCAAAGGAGGTTATTACCAGGAACCTATTTTGGTGTGCCGTGAGATGATTTTTTCCCCCTAGCTTGATCATGCATGCTTACTGGATTTTTTCACTAAATCTTCTGCCTGAGAATCCATTTTCATCTCTTTTTTCCCATCTCTGGTCATTCAGTCCACAGGTTGATGACAGAAAGATTTATAAAAATAAGAAGAAATTGGCAGTAACTGAAATAAAACTATGTTTTGTTGTTGTTCAGTCGCACAGTCGATTCCGACCCTTTGCGACCCTATGGACCATCGTTCTCCAGGCACCTCTGTCCTCCACCATCCCCCTCAGTCCTCCCAGTTCTGTGCCCATTGTGTCTACAATACCATCTATCCATCTCATCCTTGGCCTCCCCCTTCTTCTTTTGCCCTCCACCTTTCCCAACATCACGGCCTTCTCAAGTGAATCCTCCCTTCTCATTTGATGCCCAAAGTACTTTAGCCTCATCTTTACTATTTGACCTTCCAATGAGCAGTCAGTGTTGATTTCTTCTAAGATTGACCTATTTGTTCTCCTCGCTGTCCAGGGTACCCTCAAAACTCTCCTCCAGCACCACATTTCAAAGGCATCTATTCTTCTGCGTTCAGCTTTCCTAATTGTCCAGCTCTCACATCCGTACATTACCACTGGGAATACCATTGCTTTGACTATTCTAATTTTTGTTTTCAAGGTGATGTCTCTGCTTTTCACCATGTTCCCCAGGTTTTTCATGGCTTGTCTCCCAAGAATCAGTCGCCTTTTTATTTCATGGCTGCAATCTCCATCTGCAGTGATCTTAGATCCTAAGAATGTAAAATCTGTCACTGCTTCTACTTCTTCCCCATCTATTCTCCAGGAACTGATCGGGCCTGTTGCCATTATCTTGGTTTTCTTGATATTGAGTCTCAAGCCAGCTTTTGCACTCTCCTCCTTCAATCCGATCAAGAGATTCTTTAGGTCTTCCTCACTTTCTGCCATTAAGGTGGTGTCGTCTGCATATCTCAGATTGTTGATGTTTCTCCCAGCAATTTTAATCCCATATTGTGATTCCTCCATCCCTGCGTTGCGCATTATGTGCTCTGTGTATAAGTTGAATAAGCAGGGTGACAAAATGCAGCCTTGTCTTACTCCTTTTCCTATTCCAAACCACTCTGTCATTCCGTGTTCTGTCCTAACTGTTGCTTCTTGGTTCCTGTACAGATTTCTCAGGAGGCATATGAGGTGCTCTGGTATTCCCATCTCTTTAATCACTTGCCACATCTTGTTGTGGTCCACACAATCAAAGGCCTTAGTGTAATCAATAAAGCAAAAGTAAACTTGTTTCTGGTATTCCTTTGTTTTCTCCATGATCCAGCGTATGTTGGCAATGTGGTCTCTAGTCCCCCTGCCTCTTCTGAAACCAGCCTGCACCTCTGGTAGTTCTCTTTCCACATGCTGCTGAAGTCTATCCTGTATTATCTTGAGCATCACCTTGCTGGCGTGTGGGATGAGCGCAATTGTTCGATAATTTGAGCATTCTTTGGCATTGCCCTTTTTTGGGATTGGAACATATACTGATCTTTTCCAGTCCTGTGGCCACTGTTTTGTTTTCCAAATCTGCTGGCATATTGAATGCAGTAATTTGATGCCATCATCTTTTAAAGCTTTGAAAAATTCAACTGGGATACCATCATCTCCACTAGCTTTGTTGTTTGCAGTGCTCTTTAGGGCCTTTCTGACTTCACTCTCCAGGATATCTGGCTCAGGTTCAAAATCTTCATCATTGTGACTATCAGGAGTGTTGAGTTCCTTTTTGTAGAGTTCCTCTGTGTACTCTTTCCATCTTTTCTTAATTTCTTCTGCATCAGCTAGCTCCTTTCCGTCTTTGTCCCTTATCATGTTCATTTTTGCTTTAGATGTTCCCTTGATTTCCTGGATTTTTTTGAAAAGGTCTCTGGTTCTGCCTCTTTTGTTGTTTTCCTCCATTTCTTTGCACTGTTCTTTTAGGTAGTTTTCCTTATCTCTCCTTGCTTTTCTTTGAAATTCTGTGTTCAAAAGATTGTATTTTTTCCTTTCTCCTTTGACTTTTGCATTCCTTCTTTCCTCTGCTATTTTAAGAGCCTCATCAGACAACCACTTTGCTTTCTTACTCTTCTTTTCTTTTAGTATGGTTTTCTTTGCTGCTTCCTGCATGATGTCCCTCATCTCTGTCCATAATTCTTCTGGCACTCTGTCTATTGAGTCTAAGCCCTTGAATCTGTTCATCACCTCCACAGTGTATTCTTTAGGGATGCTATCTAGGTGATATCTGTCTGGTCTCTTTGTTTTCCTTATTTTCTTTAGTCTAAGCCTGAATTTTGCAATCAGTAGGTTGTGATCTGAGCCACAGTCTGCTCCAGGTCTTGTTTTTGCTGACTGTATGGAGGTTCTCCATCTTTGGCTGCAGAGTATGTAATCAATCTGGTTTCGGTGTTGGCCATCTGGTGATGTCCATGTGTAAAGTCGCCTCTTGTGTTGCTGGAAGAGGGTGTTTGCTATGACCAGTGCGTTCTCTTGGCAGAACTCTATCAGTCTTTGCCCTGCTTCATTCTGTGTTCCAAGACCGAACTTGCCTGTTATTCCCTCCACTTTTTGATTGCCTACTTTGGCATTCCAGTCTCCTAAAATAATTTGGACATCATTTCTTGGTGTTTGTTCTATGAGGTGTTGTAAGTCCTCATAGAACTGGTCCACTGTGGCTTCATCTGCACCCGTGGTTGGTGCGTATATTTGGATCACAGTAACATTGAAGGGTTTGCCCTGAATTCTTACTGACATCATTCTGTCATTTTTGAGGTTGTATCCCATTACTGCTCTTCTCACTCTTTTATTGACAATTATGGCTACTCCATGTCTTCTAAGGTTTTCTTGTCCACAGTAGTAGATGTGATGGTTTCCAGAGCTGAATTCACCCATCCCTGTCCATTTTAGCTCACTGATGCCCAAGATGTCAATGCTTATTCTTTCCATCTCATTTTTTACCACTTCTAGTTTACCTTGGTTCATTGATCTCACATTCCATGTCCCTATGCAGTATTGCTCCTTACAACATTGCATTCCTCCTTCCTCCTTCCTGTCCCTCCCCTTCCTCCACTCTGTGGTGTTAAGCATCCTGTATCACCTAGCCTGCCCCTTTGTTTGCCCCTTTGTTTTGCCTTTTGTTTTGGTCAATAGGGTTCTCTTGGCAAGCTTTGTGGCGTGGTTTGCCGGTTTCTACGGCACTATGTTTCTACGGTACAACCACATAAAACTATGTGGTTGTACTAAAACCCTTGCTTGCACACTTAAGATTTCAAAGCTATGATCTGAAAACTTCTGATGCTTCCTTGAAGGTGTGTGGATCTAGACCTACTCAGTGCAGAACAGAAGATCAGTAATGGAAAGTGGGTATGAGATCTGCCTATTAACTTTTGGAACTTTCATTTATTATTTTCTTGAACTATCCACAAGAAGCCTTCTTGTATGGAGGGCTCCTACTAAGTTTGATTGTTCTGCAATCCAATACAGGTTTTGCCTTGCTCTTGCAAAGATCATATGGGTCTCTCTGTTTGTTTTTTGAACTAAGGTCAAGGTAAAGGTTTTCCTTGCTTGAAAGCCAGTCATATTCGACTCTAGGGTTCAGTGCTCATCTCTGTTTCAAAGCTGAAGAGCCAGTGCTGTCTGCTTCTGCAGATGTTTCCGTGTTCATGTGGCAGGCATGATTAGACACCGGAGCACACGGAGTGCTGTTTACCTTCCCACCAAAGTGGTCCCTATTTATCTACTTGCAATGTCTTGCTTTTGAACTGCTAGGTTGGCAGGAGCTGGGACAAATACTAATAAAGCTATTGATTTGCTTTTTAGAGAGTAAATTAAAAAATATTGTGGCACCTGAAATACTATTGTATTTTAATAGTAGCTTTCATGGATCAAATCCAGTTTGTCAGACATAAGAGTGAGACTTCATAGCATTAATTTATACATATCAGGTACAGAGGTACATAATGGTTGGTTAGTATAACCGATGAAGTTACAAATCAGTGTGGCTTTTTAAGTAAAGGTCTCCTTTGATTGAAAGCCAGTCGTATCTGACTCTAGGGTTCAGTGCTCATCTCTGTTTCTAGCCAAAGAGCCAGCACTGTCTGCGTCTGCATATGTTTTCATGGAAATGTGGCAGGCATGTCTCAACAGTGCATGGAATGCTGTTTACCTGTTTACACTTGGTGATAACTGAAGATCCCTGATTGAGATTCATATTTATTTCTGTGAAATTTGGTTTTGTAAAGTTTTAAATGGTTAGTAGATGGTTGCAAAATAAGCATTGTGGCATTACACATTTGCCAATGAGTTTATATTTCAGATCTAGTCACACTGTTCTGTATCTTTATTATACTAAATAACCATGTGTACCATTGTACCTCCACCTGTTGTGTATAAATTGATGCCAATGAAGCCTCTTTCTTATGTCTGACGAAGTGGACTTGATCCAGTGGTGGGCATCAGCAGGTTCACCCCAGTTCACCAGAACTGGTAGCAGAAATTCTGACTGTCCCCGCTCATCCAAGTTTTGAAATAAAGTACTATACAGTAGTCCTAATTCAGGTGCAACACAGGGCTTTCCCCCTAGCCACACCCACCATACCACACCCACAGAGTAGGTAGTAAAAAAAAAATGAATCCCACCACTGCAGAAGATCCCTGTGTTTGTTTCATTCAAATTTGCTGTGAAGTTTGGTCCTGTTTAGTTGCAAGTGGTTAGTAAAGGTAAAGGTCTCCCTTGCTCAAAAGCCAGTAATCACCTCTGCTCCATCCGGGAAAAGACATGGTGCCTTCTCCTTCGTCCACCTGGTAAGCCATGAGGGGAGACGGGCCACACCATCGCCAATCATGTGAGCCAGATCCCAGCCATCGCATCGCCCAGGAGAGGAGACATCCACAACGTTGCTGACTGCAATAAAACAAGACTTCTGTTGCTTTTATCACAGATTCCTCGATGCATGCATTGATAAGTATTTGAGTTATCACTACTGTATTTAGTTTGACTGCCTTCCAATTAGTTGACTTTTTGGTAATTATATAAGTAGATACTGAGACACTTCTTTTACTTTTAACTACATATATCCAGTGCTAACTTTCTTGAATATATTATATTGTGTTGAAATATGATTTAATGAATAGTATACTAACTTTTTTAGCATGTCACACTGTGTTCTGTGATAATATGTATGATAAGAAAATACTGGTGTTGGGGCGGGCAAACCACATCAGAGATTTTGCCAAGAAAACCCCATGGGCAACGAAAAAAGGTAAAGTAAATGGAACAGGATGTCAGGCAGAAAGATGGGGGTGGATAAGAAAGTGGGAAGGCAAATGCAATGTTCAAAGAACAATATTTGATAGGAACATGGAATGTAAGATCTATGAATCAGGGCAAGCTGGAAGTGGTAAAAAATGAGATAAAAAGAATAAGCATTGACATCTTGGGAATCAGTGAGTTAAAATGGACAAGGATGGGTGAATTCAACTCTGGAGACGATCGTATCTACTGTACTGTGGCCAAGAAAACCTTAGAAGAAATGGAGTGGCCATAATCGTCAATAAAAGAGTGAGAAAAGCAGTAATGGAATATAATCTAAAAAAAGGACAGAACGATCTCAGTTCGGATCCAAGGCAAACCATTCAATATCACTGTAATCCAAGTCTACGCACCAACCACTGGTGCAGACGAAGCCACAGTTGACCAGTTGTATGAGGAATTACAACACCTCATAGAACTGACACCAAAAATGATGTCCGTATTATATTGGGAGATTGGAATGCCAAGGTAGGAAGTCAAAAAGTAAATGGGATAAGAGGCAAGTTTGATCTTGGAACGCAAAATGAAACAGGACAAAGGCTAATAGAGTTCTGCCAAGAGAACGCACTAGTCATAGCAAACACTCTTTTTCAACAACACAAGAGGCGACTTTACACATGGACATCACCAGATGGCCAACACCGAAACCAGATTGATTACATAATCTGCAGCCAAAAATGGAGAAGTTCCATACAGTCAGCAAAAACAAGACCTGGAGCAGACATAATTTACTGATTAAAGAAAACGGGAAACAACTAGGACATACAGGTATGACCTAGACAACATCCTACACAGTGGAGGTGTGGAACAGATTTAACGGTTTAGACTTGATAGACAGAGTACCAGAAGAATTATGGGCAGAGGTTCAGGACATCATACAGGAGACAGCAAGTAAAACTATACCAAAAGAAAAGATGCGTAAGAAATCAAAGTGGCTGTCTGATGAGGCTCTAACTAATTGATGAGGTCAAATAGTAAATATGAAGCTGAAGTACTTTGGACATCAAACGAGAAGAGAGGATTCACTTGAGAAGGCCTTAATGCTGGGAAAGGTGGAGGGCAAAAGAAGGGGGTGGCCAAAAATGAGATGGCTAGATGGTTATTGTAGCACAGAGCTGGGCAGGTTGAGGACATAGGTGCCTGGAGGGCGATGGTCCATAGAGTCTCAAAGGGTCGGAGTTGACTGTGCGACTGAACAACAAATCTGACTGGGGTGCAGTGCTCATCTCCATTTACAGCCCAAGTGTCAGTGCTGTCTGTATTTGCAGATGTTTTCATGGTCATGTGGCAGGCATGATTAATTTCCCACTCAGTCACATGACCATGCCCGCAAAGTAGGCCATGCCCACAAGGTAGGCCATGCCCACAAAGTAGGCCACGGCCACAGTAAAAAAAAATTGGAGCCCACCTACTGACTTGATCCACAAAAGCTAAATTAAAACACAGACAGGAGTTAGTCTTCAAGGTGCCACAATGTTGTTGGGGGTTTTTTTTTTTGCCTTTTTGTTTTTGTTTACTCTCTGATATGCTTGAAAGACAGACTAACACGGCTACCACTACAAAAATCCGTACTAATGGTAGATGCAGAAGGAAGCGGTAAGTTTTGTGCCACTCGGCCTTTACCGGGTTAACGACACCAAGTTTCCCTTCCTAGAGGGGCTGAATATGTGCGAGTAGTGGGGAAGACAATAACTGACGGACCTCTCCAGGAAAGGGAACTTTTCTTCTCCTAGTGAGAGGAGGGGCTGGGCAGGGAGTCCAGTACGTGGAGGGGAAAGGGCAAAGAGGTAAAGGTGGAGGGAAGAGGAAGGGGCGATGAACATTTTGGTTTAATACGGTGGGGTGTTGTTGTTGTTGTTTTTGGGGGGGTGTAGAGAAGTGGCCCCCTTCCCAGTCTTTTTATTGGAATTTTTCGGGGCGGGGTGGCGCCCTATAATCCATATACAAAAGGTAAGTTAAATGCATGCAATGTCCTCTTCTTTTCCAGGTCTGTCCCCAGTTGCCATGAATTTTAGACTTGGGGGAGGTTAAAAAATCAGGTTAACAACGGTTATGTGATTATGATTCAGAATATTCAAAAAGACTGCTGGATATGTTTTAAAAAACCGAAATTTGGGCATATTTTTATTTATGGTGGGAGTATAGGCTCAAGTGGCTAAGACGCTGTCTGGGAAGAGGAAGGTCAGCAGTTCGATTCCCGAGTACTGCAGGACGGAAATGAGCTCCCGTCTTCGTCCCAGCTCCTGCCAACTTAGCAGTTCGAAAGCAAGAAGTTGCAAGTAGATAAATAGGGACCACTTCGGTGGGAAGGTAACAGTGTTCCGTGCACTCCGGTGTCTAGTCATGCCTGCCACATGACCACGGAAACGTCTGCAGAAGCAGACAGCGCTGGCTCTTCAGCTTAGAAACAGAGATGAGCACTGCACCCTAGAGTCAGATACGACTGGCTTTCGAGCAAGGGAAACCTTTACCTTTATAGGAATGTGAAGAAAATATGGGGAATGGCGTTGTTCGTTTTTGAAAATCAATCAAATACTGCCTACTATAGATGTGTCCTAAAATAGCACTGTTTTGGAAACATGTAGATAGGGTGGAATAAGAAAAGAGATGGTTGTTATCTTTGTTAACAGCTTTGAAGTTGAATATTGTTTAAAAATGGGAAGCAGATTAGGAATTTGAACTGGGTGATTGGTAAAGAGAGATTTGAATGTAGCTGTCATGTCAGTTCTCCTGCCAACAGCAGTTCGAAAGCAAGAAGTTGCAAGTAGATAAATAGGGACCACCGGTGGGAAGGTAACAGCGTTCCGTGCGCTCCAGAGTCCGGTGTCTAGTCATGCCTGCCACATGACCACGTAAATGTCTACAGAAGCAGACAGCACTGGCTCTTTGGCTTTGAAACAGAGATGAGCACTGAACCCTAGAGTTGGACACGACTGGCTTTCGAGCAACCTTTACCTTTATCTATCATGTTAGTTAAAGGTAATAATAATAATTTGTGTCAGAAATTATTCTAGGTTGAAAGGATTTTTGCAGAAAAACTCTACTGAGGGAATGCCCAAATGAGGCACCTTTCGTGTCCCCAAGAGTTAAAGGTAAAAAGGGATTAGTAAAAAACTGATTTTCGAGAAATACGGGGGTGGGGGTAGACTAGCAAAAGGGAAAAGAGCAAAGCCAGAGCAAGATGTATTATGTTTTTGGAAAGAGGGAATGAATATTGTCATAAATGTAAATATTGAGTTAATTGAAAAATCATAGTTAATTGAAAAATTATATAAATATACAAGTAAAATTTCATATAAATAAAATTTCAATTCAATTTTTAAAAAGTATATAATGTCCCACTGGTGGTGGATGCAGGTAGCAGATATATGTAATTATAAGATTTCTGTTTGGTCCCCCCTAGTTGTGATTATTATTATTATTGTATTTTAATTTTTTTAAAAATTAAAAAGTGTAAACAGTCAATGGTAATTTTTTGGCAGGGGGAAGTGGTAAAGGTGAGAAAGCTCGTTCTTCCCTTCCCACTCCCATAGACAAGAAGATTGATTCCTGAACTTTGGTAAGGGCAAATGTATGTTGGTGAAAACCTGGACATTTGCATCAGATTTGCTAGATTTGAAATCAAATTAAAGACCTATGACTATAGAACACACTGGTAACCATGCATTATTCTGGTTGCTAAGCAGTGTACAGGTTACATCCTGTATCTGAGGGAGGTACCTATAAAGACTTATGGCAAATACCTGAAACTATTGAACCCTACATTTACATTGCAGATAGTGACCTCTAGTGGCTGGTTCTGGTAATATTCATACATTGTATGTATATACAATATGTATTTCAGGTATTTTTAATTGATTTTTTTTTAGACCTGCAGGTAACAAACTGAACCTGTGTATACTGTGGGGATGATTGGAGGGAAAGTTTCTCGTTTGAATTCAGTGGTCCTTAGGTGAATTTTAATTCTAACTAAATAATCATTTCAGCTGTAGAAGTGAAATCTACTGGAAAGAGCTTGCTTCTTTTGAAGGACTAGCACCCATGTTTTTTTTGTTGGTGCCCGCCTTGATTATGCAAAGCTTCAGAATCAGGACTTGCAAAGGTTAATTTTTCAGGAGGTGAAACTTTAACAAGCTCCAAGACAGTGCAGTGCATAAGTAGTGGATCGATCAGAATATTAGATGCTACAGTCATTCTTGGTCTTCCTCAAAACATGTGCAAACTTACTGTTATGTTCCTCTGGCATTATTGGAGAGGTTGCCCAACGCTCGGTGTTGAGTTGCTGGCTGTACAGTCTATTCCAGCGATGGCGAACCTTGGCACTCCAGCTGTCCTGGAACTTCAATTCCCAGAATCCCTGATCAGCAGGAGTGCTGACTTGGGCTTCTGGGAATTGAAGTCCAAGAACACCTGGAGTGTCAGGGTTGACCATCACTGGTCTGCTCCATTACTGTAGCAGGATGTCCACCCAGATATTATGGGTCTGGCTACGGGTGGATGAGCCCCTTTCAGTGAGGTGGTGGTCGCCTCATTGGAGGAAATACCACTTGGAAACCATCATACTGGGCCCAGCAGCAAAATGAGTGGAGGAGGAACCACTTTACCACTCTGATTCCCAGTGGTCATGGAGGCGGAAGAGGCCATGTCAGATGGACTGGCTGTGAAGGCACATCTTGAATATCGTCAAGGCTGCTGCAGTCCATTGCAGTCCCGGTGCTAAACCCTGCATGTCTCATATCATATGTGCTGCAGGAGGTGGCTCCAAGATCATATTGTGTGGGTCACTTCATGGCAAGCTGGGATCCACCTTCAACAAATCCACACCAGAGACATTTTTCCTGCTTGCCTCGGAGGGCGAAGAGGGGTTTGGGCCCAGAACCAACCGGCCTCCCAAGACCAGGCCTCCAGGCGCCCTGGGGCAGGAAAAACCCGTATACTTTGATTGAGTTGCAGCCAACAATGACAACGAGTGGAGAGGGGCTTAACTTTGTGTGGGTGGGTGCGGCGGCTGTAAGGGCGGCTCTGTGGCGCAAGACAAAATGGCGGGGGAATCCGCTCGAAGCTTAGGAAAAGGAATTTCTTCTCCAAGGCCTGTGTCAGAAGGCATGATCCGTCTACAGTATGTGCTACTGTCCTTTTGCACAGAGAACATGGCTGGTTCTAAAAGCCAGAGGCATCAACCATGAAGTTGTCAATATCAACCTGAAAACCAAGCCAGATTGTTTTTTTTTTTTGAGAAAAGTCCATTGGAGCACAAAAAGGAGAGCCTTCTATGTGTCTGCTCCAGCCATGTGGAACCTCCTGCTTACTGAGCTTCATGTCCAGGCAGAGCTTTTCCCCTTCCGCAAGACCCTCAAGACCTGGCATGCACGGGGGGGGGGGGGGGGAGCCGCCCTGGGTTGGCTTGTCTAGTTAAATTTTAAGAGAACATTTTCAAGCATTTTAAAACTTGTCTATTTTAATGTTTTAAATGTTTCTGTGAGGTTTTATTGTTGATGTGCAAGCCGCCTGGAGTCACCTCGGCAAGGGGGCAGCAATAAACATACGATTAAGTAAGTAAGTAAGTAAGTAAATTACTCAGCACAGAAACCAAGCAGTGGCGGGGTGGAAGTAGCTTGTCACCAAGATGCAGAAAATCAGAGAAAAATCCATTCTCCTCCCTTAGCAGTAAAGAAGAAATGGCTGGCATGTTGTTGTCTGGAGATAAGGTCTTTAGAGTTAGAAGGGGTTGAGCCCAGAAAAGAATCCGACAGACTGAAGGACAAAATGTAATGAGCCATAAAATACATAAATACATAAAATGCAGTTTAAAGGAGGTCACAAATTGTCTTCTCTATATCTCATATCTCAGAGGCAGTAGAGTGGCATCAGAGACTGGACTTTAGATCACTGCTTCTTGGTAGTGGAGTGGGAAGAATAACCATGCAGCCATCTCAGGTAAGTGCCTCCCGCTATATTGCAGGCGTTGGGGTGTTATTATTTTTAAAGAAAATTTTTCTTTAACAAAGTTTAAGAGCATTTACAGCAGGATCACTCATGTTTTAAAAAGTTTTAAACTAGATTTTTAATTGGTGCGGGTGGGAGGTAGTTTTTCAGTATTTTTTTTTTGAATTTTAAGGGTTTCTATAGTTTAAACGTTGGGGATTTTATGTATGCCGCCCAGAGTTGCATGTTGATTGGGGTGGCTACACATATTAAATAAATAAATAAATAAAAAATTCCTGATGTTTTATCACAATTGAAATATACAAAAGCTAGAAGCAAATATATTGAAGTGGATTGACTTGCACTCACTCCATGATTTTACTCAAGAAAATAAATGACATGTTTAGGACATGTCTAGTGATACCCAATGTGACGTAGTGGATAGAGTGACAGACTAGAACACAGAAGGCCAAGGTTCTAATCCCTGCTCAGCCATGGAGATTCACTCGGGGTGTGTGGAACCAGTAAAACTACTCCATAAATATCTCACTTACCTTGAAAGCCCTATTAGGGTCATTGTAAGTCAATTCTGACTTGACTGCACTTAATACTTTTGGCACTGCAAACTGACCCCTATGTTGTGACCTTGGTTGCATTTCTGACATGAAGTCTTGAATCCTTCAAAAATAAATAAAAATAACCAACTTGGCCTTTCTCTGAGTAGAAAATGTCTTTTTTTTCCCCCTCCCAGGAGCAGGTGTCGTTTGAGGAGGTGGCTCTGTATTTCACCAAGCACGAATGGGATCGCCTGGACCTTGAGCAAAGAGCATTGTACAAGGAAGTGATGCTGGAGAACTTTAGTATGGTTTCTTCTCTAGGTAAGGAAGGACACATTTTCCTTGATTGATAGGTGGCGAAAGGAAAACCTTTCATTTTTGTCCTTTTGTTTCCGGATGAGAATGAGACCAAGTAGGCTGGTCTTTACATGCAGGCTAGTGGTTCAGAGACACACTAGAGCTTCCTATAATGGATTCTTTTGACCTCTGGAGCATTTTGAAGCTGGGAAGTGGAGTGGAACTGCAATGGCTTAGTGGTTAAGACACTGAACTTGGCAACTGGAAAGTCGGCTGGTCAGCAGTTCGAGACTTGAATCCTGCACGTCAGAGTGAGCTCCTGTCATCAGTCCCAGCTCCTGGCAACCTAGCAGTTCAAAAGGAAGAAATTGCAAGTAGATAAATAAGTAACACTTTGGTGGGAAGGTAAACACATTCCATACACTAGTCTAGTCATGCTTGCCACATGTTCGCAGAAACGGATTCTGTATCTCTCCACGTTCACACAGCTGTGTTGTGTGCCAGCAGCCCCCACTTGAGCATGTTGGTCTTACATTTAGAGACTCCAACCCACAGCCTACTCAGGGTCTTCCAAGTGACATAAGGAAAGTTGAGCTCCTTGGGTATATCCCCCTTTAATATTATTTCTTGTCCAGTGAGCTCCTTCCTCCATCTTCTAATTTGGTTTTGTTCTTGTGTTCCCTCAAGACTGGTTTTGTTTTGTTTTTTTGCCATAAAGCTCTTCCTGCATCCGGACTGGTGGACTAGAGGATTTATGCTGATAACCTAAATGGATAGGTGCCTAGAGCAGGGGTTCTCACCATGCCACCTCAGACAGAGTGGGCCAGACTGGTGGTTTCCCCTCCATAAATGCAGCTGTAAAACGCATCCGCATCTATCCTAAATGCGTTTACGACAGCCACAGGTGCATTTACAGTTGTTGTAAACGCGTCTGCTTTTCAGTGGCGGTGCGGGCCAAGTGAAATGGTGCTGCGGGCCAGGGCTGGCCTGCAGACCGCAGGTTGAGAACCCCTGGCCTAGAGTATAGGTGGAATATCATGACATGTATGACATGATGAATCCTTTTGAATATTCAGTATGAGGGCTTGTTGTTTTTCTAACTTTATAGCAGTGATGGTGACAGATGTATTTCCTTCCCTTTGCTCTTCATGTTGACTCCTTCCTTCCTTTATCCAGCACTTGCTTCACGAGTGACTCCTTTCATGGAGTTCTCACCCAGAGGTTGATACTATACAGTGTATTTTCAAGGCTGCCTCTTTATTTGACAGAAATTTCCAAACCAGTCCTCGTCACACAGTTGGAAAAAGGAGAAGAGCCATTTGTTGGAGCGTCCAAGGAAGGTGAGTGATGAGGAGGCATATGTTTAAGTACAGTATGTGGTAGGAGTATCTATTTACTTGACACTGAAATGCTTTCTTTATGTCTATTCAGCTCCTGTTTAATGAGTTAAATTAGTAAGGTACAACAGCAGAATTTTCAGCCTTATGAGTCACTTTCCAATATTAAGGGCCTAAACCAGGGGTTCCCAACCTATGACCCATGAGCCGGACCCAGCCCGTGACACCATCCTATCCGGCCCATTGTTGCTCTCGCCGCACCCAGAAGTGGAATCAGGCATGTTTACATCAGCTGTAAAATGTGCCAGCACATGCACAAATGTGCCCACGGCTGTCGTAAATGTGGACAGTCGTAAATGGTGACAGATGTATTTCCTTTTCTTTGCTCTTCATGTTGACTCCTTCCTTCCTTTATCCAGCACTTGTTTTACGAGTGATCCATAGCCTTTCATTTTCCAGAAGTTGATACTATACAGTGTATTTTCAAGGTTGCCTCTTTATTTGACACTGAAATGCTTTCCTTATGACCACGCCTCCGTACGGCTTAGCTGTCCGGGGGCGTGGTCAGGCCCACAACGTAAAAAGGTTGGCCACCCCTGGCCTGAATATTAAGCCAAGGGCCACAGTAGCATAGTGGTTAAGATGCTGAGCTTGATGACTGGAACGTCAGTAGATCAACAGTTTTGAGACCCAAGTACTGTGTGTCAGAGTGAGTTTCTGTCCCAGTTCCTGCCAGCCTAGCAGTTCAAAAGCAAGATATTGCAAGCAGATAAATAGGTACCGCTTCAGCGGGAAAGATAACAGCATTCCGTGCTTGCCACATGACCACAGAAATGTGAGCAAATGCAGGAACAGCACTGGGTCTTTGGCTGTAAACTGAGATGAACACCGTTCCCTAGAGTCGGATATGACTGGCTTTCAAGCAAGGCAGGCCTTGACTTTTACTAAATATTCAGCCAGCTGTAGGTTGACCGCACCAAAGGAAATAAGAGCTTGGGGGGAGAATAACAAGGAAAAGTGAAATACTTTTTATCGATGAACTCAGATTTACTGTTCCCCAAAAGTAAGACACAGAGGGTCATAATTAAAGCCACATCCAGAGGATGGAAATGTTCCCCTCTGAACCCATTTTCTCCACGGTCACTGAAACTAAGTCACTCCTCAACTAACACATCTACTCTCTATAAAACTATTTTTATTTTTAAACATACAACAAAAACTTACAAATACTTACAAAAATTAAATATATACTGTGCATACCCATCACCCAGGAACATCATTTGTTATCTACTATATTACATATAGGGACTGCAGTGGCTCAAGTGGCTAAGATGCTGACTGGGAGGCGGAAGGTCAGCATTTCGATTCCCGAGTACTGCTGGATGGAATGAGCTCCCGTCTGTCCCAGCTCCTGCCAACCTAGCAGTTTGAAAGCAAGAAATTGCAAGTAGATAAATAGGGACCACTTTGGTGTGAAGGTAAACAGAGTTCCGAGCGCTCTGGTGTCTAGTCATGCCTGCCACATGACCACAGAAACGTCTGCAGAAACAGACAGCACTAGCTCTTCGGCTTTGAAACAGATGAGCACTGAACCCTAGAGTAGGATACGACTGGCTTTCGAGCAAGGGAAACCTTTTTTGTTGTTCAGTCGCACAGTCGATTCCGACTCTTTGCAACCCCATGGACCATCACTCTCCAGGCACCCCTATCCTCCACCATCCTCCTTAATCTGCACAGCCCCGTACCCATTGTATCTACAATACCATCTAATCTTTGGCCATCTCCTTCTTCTCTTGCTCTCCTCCAGCATCAAGGCCTTCTCAAGTGAATCCTCTCTTCTCATTTGATGTCCAAAATTCCTCAGCTTCATCTTTGTTATTTGTCCTTCTAAGGAGCACTCAGGGCTAATCTCTTCTAATATTGACCTATTTGTTCTCCTCGCTGTCCAAGGGACTCAAAACTCTCCTACAGCACCACATCTCAAGGGCATCTATTTTTCTTTGCTCAGCCTTTCTAATGGTCCAGCTCTCACAGCCATACATTGCCACCGGAAACACCTTATATTACATTTAAACCACTTATCATTTTCCAAATGTCAGTGATGTCCCCTTGGTGTAGTGTACTTCTCTTCCCCCCCACATCCATTACATAACATTAAACAAATGACCTCCCATTCCACCCCCTTCCAGGTTGTATAACAACCTGGTAGTTCCCATATAGGGAAAGGGGAAGGTGAGAGCCTGTCCCTTCTATTCTAAACCCCTTCTTTTCTTATTCCCCATCTTCTCCCGTCTTCTCTTGGTTTCCCTCTATTTTAGTTCTATTGGGCTCTATTCTGTTTCATATTCCTAAATTATTGCCACTTTATTGCCCATGGTTATATTTTATTTTATTTTTTACTTTTTGGCATTCTGCTTTCTCTTTGCATCTCCTCATCCCTTTACAACAGGGATTCTCAACCTATGAGCCACAAGCCGGCCCCGGCCCGTGGTGCCATTTCATGCGGCCTGCCGCTGCCGCAGCAAGTGGCAAAAGCACCTAAACGTGTGGAATCTCGGTGAGGATGCATGAAATCTCCTGAGAACTTGTGAAATCTCCTGAGAACTTGTGAAATCTCCTGAGAACTTGTGAAATCTCCTGAGAACTCATAAAATCTCAGAAGAATACATGCAAGAACTCAGGAAATCTTACGAGAATACATGCGGAACGACATGGCCGGGCCCGCTCAGCTGTCCAAAGGGGAGTTGTCCGGCCCGCAACCTGAAACGTTGAGACCCCAGCTTTACAAAATGTGGTGGTGGCGACAGCAGCATCAGGAATTGCTGAAGCAGCCTGGTCTTTTTTCTCTTCCCCCCCCCCCCCCCCCCCGCCCTCTCAGAAAGTTCATCTCCTCTTTATGTTGGAGTGGAAATTGCTACTGTTAAGCCTCTTCAGGTAAGAAGAAATCATGAGTGGGGGAATGAAGGAGGAACATACTCAGAACCACCCCTGTATTCTGGGGGGCAGTCAGAAATAATAGCAATAACAATCACACTTATATGCCACCTCATAGCACTTGGTGCACTCTCTGGACCAGTGTTTCTCAACCTAAGGCCCACGGGCTGTTTCCAGCCCACGGTGCCATTTCATGTGGCCTCTACTCCTCCAAGTGAATTCAAGAAACAAAATGGCCACTACCCCCTTTTGAAGCTGTTGGGACAAAATGGCCACCCCCATCGTACAAGCAGGGCAAAATGGCCATCCGGCCTTCGAAGTTGACTGAGAGAGCGTGAACCGGGGCCCATCTTGAAAAGGTTGGGAACCCCTGCTCTGGACAGTTCACAAGGTAATTAGCATTTTGCCCTCAACATGGTGGGTCCTCATTTTACTCACCATGGAAGGATGAGTCAACTTTGAGCCCTGTTAGGATTGAACTCACAATGTTTGGGCTGCAGCACAGCAGTTTAACCCCAGCACCACCTGGGTTAAATTTTACTCCTCCCCCTGGAGTTTGAGCAAGGAAGAAGGCCCTGTGTAGTCTTTAGTTCTCAAAATTTAAGTCTTGGATCCTCTAAAAATTAAATGAAACGGAAAGTAGTTAGAAAGCTACACTTTTCCTGTCAAATAAGGAACATTGGTGTATTTATGTCAAGATTCTTTGCTAGCCAGAATTTGCTTTTTCCTCGTTCCCCCTTTCCAGTGGCCTGTGTCTTTTGAGGAAGTCACGGTGCATTTCACAAAGGAAGAGTGGGTTCTCCTGAAACCAACCCAAGAAGCTTTATACAAGGACGTCTGTCCGTCCAACCAGAGCGGACCGGAGGGGCTCTCTAATTGTTCCATCAGCCAGAAGGGCTCGCCTCTCTGGCACAAGGAGGAGAGCCTTCTCCGTGTCTGCACCGGCCCTCTGGAACCTCCTGCCAACAGAATTACGTCTTCGGACGGAGTTGCTGCCTTTCAGAAGGGATCTTAAAACCTGGCTGGCAGGTCAAGTGTGGGGTGCGGGTGGAAGGGTAACCACCATGGGGTGGTTGGTGTAGAGGAACTCTTCCCCATGGTGCCTTTTCGATCCTGCAGCCCTTGCTTTTTAGGGGGTGGGTAGTCTTAACTTTTTTTTTACTGTTTTAACTGTTTTTAGGATTATTGTTGTATTTGTGAATATTGTCTGTAAACTCCTTGGGTTGCCCTGGGGTTACTTTTTATGTTGTTAGCCGCCCAGAGTCGGCCTTGTGTTGAGTGGGCGGGATATAAATTGAATAAATAAATAAAAAATAAATAAATAAATAAAAGGAGGTCATGCTGGAGAACTATGGGATTGTTGCTTCTTTGGGTGAGGAGGACACTCGCTTCTCCTTTGATGGATAGAATTATGTTATTGATATGTATTACTTTGCTTATGTAAACTGCTTTGAGTCACCCATTGTGGTCGAAAAAAGCGGTATATAAACTAAACTTTGATTAAATTCGATAGATATGTTAATTTTTGTGTGTGCCATTTCTGAGCCATTTCCCTTTTGGAGAGTAGCAGATCAAAGAGAATGATTCACCAGTGTGGGGAAGGAGTTCCCATAATAGTAGTAGTAGTAGTAGTAGTAGTAGTAGTAGTAGTAGTAGTAGTAGTAGTAGTAGTAGTAGTAGTAGTAGTAGTAGTAGTAGTAGTAGTTAAAGCCCTGGCTTCCATGTGGAATGCAGAAATGGCTTGAGTGAGCAACATGATTGGTCTCAAGTGGGATTTCTCACCTTGAGCAAAACCCAGAGAGACCCACATCTGAATGGAGAAGGATGAAAGGAAAGTGCTTGCTTGCTTGCTAGTTTGTTTGTTTAATTTCTATTTATTCATTCATTCATTCAATGTGTATAGCCACCCCAACCGACATGCGACTCTGGGCGGCGTATATAAAATCCCCAACGTTTAAACTATAGAAACTCTTAAAATTCCTAAAAACACGGAAAAACTACCTTCCACCCGCCCCAATTAAAAATCTAGTTAAAAACTTTTAAAAACATGAGTGATCCTGCTCTAAATGAGCCTGTGTGTGTGTGTGTGTGTGTGTGTGTGTGTTTTCCCTCTCTCCACATACACCGCCACACGTGCCCCTGCCAGCCAGGTTTTCAGCTCTTTCCTGAGGGCAGCAGTTCTGTCTTTCTATACCGCTCACCTTTATTTATTTATTTATTTATTATTTAGATTTGTATCCCGCTCAACTCGGCATAGGCCAACTCAGAGCGGCTAACAGCAAGTTAATATAAATACAATGTAACAGTGTGATAATGCAAAAATAAATAATCAATACACTTCCAATACAATTACAATAAATTCCACAATACAATATATCAGTACAACAAGTCAAAAATATCAACAATCAGTATATCAGAAGGTCATATCCAAAAAACATATCAATGAGCACATCAACTATACAGTGAAACCACAGGACATATCAAAAACAATCTAACCAGTAATAGAAAAGAGACCTGGAATTTTTCCCACTATGGGCAATGTAGGTATTACTCTAATATCAGCAAGGCGAGATAGGCTGGTTGCTCTGTCATTGGTGTGTCAGTTGAATCCTAGACCCAAAAGTCAGTGTATTACATTGAAATGGCCAAAACTTCAAACACACTTGGGATAGATCAGACTCACTTCAGTTTTGTTAAGGTAATGGTCTCCCTTGCTTGAAAGCCAGTCGTATCCGACTCTAGGGTTTGGTGCTCATCTGTTTATAGCCAAAGAGCCAGCACTGTCTGTATCTCTAAACATTTCTGTGGTCATGTGGCAGGCATGCCTCTAGACTGGAGTACACGTCATAGTGATAGCCATGGAGTAATGGTCAATTTTATTTTATTAGTTCCTGCTTTGTGTCAGAAAATGGGACCCAAAGGTGTCTTAGAGTATTCTAGCTCCTAGTGTATATCTTCTCAAGAGCTAATTTAATCAGTGACTAATCTTTACAAATGTAAAACAAGCAAATAATACTAATTGCTAGGCTTGAACAGCTGAATCTTTATAGTGACGGTTCTGTCTCTTGTCTTTGAAAGGAATTCCCAAGCCAGATCTCATCTCTTGGCTGGAAGAAGCGGAAGATTTATTTTTCCAGGACAGTAAAGAACGGAAGAGATTTGCAGGTACCTGGTTGATGGTGTAATGGTATTATTTATTTATTTATTTATTTATTTATTTATTTATTTATTTATTAGATTTGTATGGCTGCCTTTCTCGCCTAGGTGACCCAAGTCGGCTCACAATAACAGTTAGAAAACCCTGACCCCCATACAGTTAAAATTGACTATTAAAACTATCCAAAACATTTTAAAACATCACTAAAACAGCCCTAATCCCATTAAAAAGAGGCACCTAGGCAGGGAAAGAAACCCTGGGCAGTGTGAAATAAGCCAGCAGGGTTGGGTTGTGGTGCCAGATGCACCCTACACCTGCTGGCAAAGCCATGTTTTAATGTCTTCCTGAAGGGGGGCAACTCTGCCTGGAGACACAGTTCTGGTGGCAGGAGGTTTCATACAGCTGGGGCGGATACTGAGAAGCCTCTCTTCCTGGTCACAGTGAGCTGTGCCTCCCTTGCTGATGGGACCACCAGAGAGCCCCTACGGTCCACCCTCGTAGGAGGGGTCAAAAACCTTGGGGCAATACGGTCTCTTAGATATTCTGGTCCACTACCATGAAGGGCTTTAGAGGTCAAAACCAGCACCTTGAATTGCACCCGGAAGCAAACTGGCAACCAATGCAGTTCCCTTAGCAGTGGTGAGGCACGGGTATAACACCAACACCCCATCACCACCTGGGCAGCCTCATTCTGGACCAGCTGTAGCTTCCGGATGGTCATCAAGGACAGCCCCATGTAGAGCACGTTACAATAATTCAGTCTGGAGGTGACCAGAGCATGGGTGACCAAAAGTAAGGAGTGGGCGTAATTGGTGGATGACATAAAGTTGCACAAAAGCCCTCCTGGCAACCTGCTCTTCGAGCAGTACTCGCAAATCCAGGAGGACCCCTCAATTATGCACCGGGTCTGTTTGGGGCAAAAAAGCCCCATCCAGCACCAAAGATGGTAGCCCCTGGGTTAACACAGGGCCCCGAACCCACAGCCACTCAGTCTTGCCAGGATTCAGCTGAAGCCCACTGTCCCCCATCCAGACCCTTACAGCCTCCAGGTATCTTGAAGGAGACTGTTTAATTTTACTGTACAAAAGTTTAGTCCTTACCTTTCAACTCAAGAGGACCCAAGGCGGAGTATAGTATTAAAAACAAACAAGGTAACGAGATAAGGAAGGAAGGAAAACAAACAAATAAAAACAAAACAATTCAGGTTTGAATCTGCAGGTAGAACTCTCTATTCTGGGATCTTGAATAAAAGAAAAACAAAACCACATGTCTAAACTCAGAGTGCTTCTATAACAGACACAGTAGACTGTGGTGGCTTAGTGGTTAAGATCCTGATCCTGATGACTGGAAGGTTAGTAGGTCAGCCGTTTGAGACCCAAGTACTGCATGACAGAGTGAGCTCCCATCACCTGTCCCAAACTCCTGCCAACCTAGTAGTTCGAAAGCAAGAAATTGCAAGTAGATAAATAGGTACCACTTTGGTGGGAAGGTAAACAGCGTTCCGTGCGCTGTGGCTTCTAGTTATGCCTGGCACATGACCATGGAAAGGACTCCAGATGCAGACTGTGTTGGCTCTTTGGCTGTAAACAAAGATGAGCACTGAACCCTAGAGTCAGACACGACTGGCTTTTGAGCAGGGAGAGACCTTTACTTTACGTATAACAGACACAAGAATTAAACAGACTTCTCTGTACCTGTGGAAATCAAATAGAGATGGGGTTCTCATTCTTTTTAAGCTGCTCAGATAGCTGAGCGGGCTGGACTGGTGGTTTCCCCACTATAAACGCTGCTGTAAAACGCATCCACGGTGGTTGTAAACACATTTACAACAGCTGTGGGGCACATTTACGGCTGTTGTAAATGTGTCTGCTTCTGGTGACAGCGGCGATGTGGGCCACATGAAATGGTGCCACAGTTCGGGGCAGCCCATAGGTTGACAACCCCTGAAATAGAAAAACAATCAGGTAGGTATTATAGCAGTTATTGGAAAGAGTAGAATACTCAAACAATGAACAAGGCTTCAGGGACATAGAAAGAAAAAGTGAAGATGTTGGAAAAACTGAAAGGGTTGTAGTTGAAATTTGTTTCACTTTGATTTTTCATAGAGCAAAATCCAGTTCTTCAGACATATAGAGATGTGTCTGAAGAAGTTGATTTTGATCAACAAAAGCTCTTGCTGAAATAAATTCCTTAGTATTTAAAGAGCTGCAATATTTTGTCCTTATTTCTCTCTCTCTTTCTCTCTCCCCCCTTTAATTTTGCCAACATGCTGAGTCAGAAAACCTGTCAACTTTTTTTAGAAGTTGTAATAAAAGATGTAGTTGGGTTTGATTGCTGGGGAGAATCCTAGGGTCCTCCTGAAACTTTCCTAACAAAATGTTATTGATTTTATCTTCCAAACCAGGTGATGGTCAAATCAGTAAGAACCATCAGAAGCCATCTGTCCTATCGCTGGAAATTTCAAAGCATCCGGGTGGAAGAGAGTTATTTGGGATTCAAAAGAGACCAGAGGATCACAAACAAAACCAGTCTAAGAAAGGAAAAAATAAACGTTCTACCTCTCAGGAGACTGAAATCTCTGAACCACTAAAGCCACAAGAAGACATTGAAAGAAAGAAACCAAATGAGTCTACAGGCTTTGGAAATATATTAAGTCATAATTCAAATTTTAATAGACACAATGGCATCCAGTGCATGGAAGCTGGAAAGAGTTTGGGCAACAGTTGCTCCCTTTCTAAATTTCAAGGAAGCAATAGAAGAAGGAGTCGCTATGAATGTGTGGAATGTGGACAAAGTTTCACCCAGAAAGATCATCTGAGGCAGCATGAAGCAACTCATACAGGAGAAAAACCATACAAATGCACCATTTGTGGAAAGAGCTTCATTTATAGTGGAAGCCTGCTTGTCCATCAAAGGACTCACACAGGAGAGAAACCGTATAAATGCTTAGAGTGCGGAAAGGGTTTTAGAGTGAGTTCAAGCCTTACATTCCACCAAAGGACTCACACAGGGGAGAAACCATATCAGTGCATAGAATGTGGAAAGAGCTTCAGTCAGAGTTCTGCCCTTAATGTACACCAGAGGATTCACACAGGGGTGAAACCGTATAAATGCCAGGAATGTGGAAAGAGCTTCAGCGATAGTGGTACCCTTACTATCCATCGACGAATTCACACAGGGGAGAAACCGTATACTTGTACTGCGTGCGGAAGAAACTTTAGTGTTAAAGGGAGGCTTACGAAACACCAGAGGACTCACACAGGAGAAAAACCGTATACGTGTGTTGAATGTGGAAAGTGCTTCAGTCAGAAGTCAGCCCTCACTATACATCAGCGAACTCACACTGGGGAGAAACCATACATTTGCATGGAATGCGGAAAAGGTTTCAGTGATAGTGGAACGCTTAATAAACATCAAAGAATTCACACAGGGGAGAAGCCGTATAAATGCATGGACTGTGGAAAAGCTTTTAGTATTAAAGGAAGACTTACTAAGCATCAAAGGACTCACACAGGGGAGAAACCGTATACGTGTATTGAATGTGGAAAGAGCTTCAGTCAGAAATCAGCCCTCACTATACATCAACGATCTCACACAGGAGAGAAACCATATAATTGCATGGAGTGTGGAAAGGGATTCGGTGATAACCGAAAACTTGCTAAACATCAAAGAACACACATAGGAGAGAAGCCATATAAATGCACGGAATGTGGAAAGAGCTTCAATGAGAGTGCAACGCTCACTGTGCATCAAAGAACCCACACAGGGGAGAAACCGTATGAGTGTAGCGAGTGTGGAAAGGGTTTCAGTCAGAAAGAACATCTTCAGCAGCATCGAAGAATTCACACCGGGGAGAAGCCGTATAAATGTGTGGAATGTGGAAAGAGCTTTAGTGTGAACGCAACCCTTGCTTTGCATCGAAGAACTCACACAGGGGAGAAACCCTATAAATGTATGGAATGTGGGAAGAGCTTCAGTCAGAAAGGGCACCTTATACAACATTTTAAGAAAAACCTCACCCAGGGGAATAACCATCTGAATATGAGTGTAGAAAGAGCTTCTGAGTTAACTCAAGCTTTGCTAAACTTCAAGGATCTCACACCAGGGAGAAACCATGTAAATTCATGGAGCCTGGAGTAAGTCCCAGTCCTGCATAAACATCTGATCAAGGGGTTCCCAACCTTTTCAAGTTGGGGGTTGGGTCACACTCTCTCG
This sequence comes from Bradypodion pumilum, assembly GCA_035047305.1. Classification (NCBI taxonomy): domain Eukaryota; kingdom Metazoa; phylum Chordata; class Lepidosauria; order Squamata; family Chamaeleonidae; genus Bradypodion; species Bradypodion pumilum. The sequence goes on along the minus strand of JAWDJD010000002.1, from coordinate 451,133,851 downwards.
GTCAGCTTCGAGGACCGGATGGCCATTTCCCCCCTGCCTGCACGATGGGGGTGGCCATTTTGTTCCAACAGCTTCAAAGGGGTATCCATTTTGTATCTAAAATGCTCTTGGAGGGTGGGGGGGGGCACATGAAATGGTGGCATGGGCTGGCCCTGGCCCAGGAGTCTTAGGTTGGGAAACCCTGATCTAATCGTTGAAGAACTCACATAAGAGCAAAGTCCCATGTAAGTGTACCGCATGTAGGAAAACTTCACTAGAACATACATGATATTAAATATCAGCGAACTCCTTCAGGCAAAGAACCTTCCAAAGAGCACTTCTTACATTCCTCCTGGAGGCAGAGGAGCAACTTAATGCAATAGTGGCTCCATAAACTACTTGCTTGCTGCATGATTAAAATTAATTCAGTATTTCATATCTGCTATCTTGGAGAGTATAGTATTAACCCAACAAAAACACTGGGAAATACTACTGGCAGCCAGTAGTGTGAAAGAAAAGGACTTGGCAACCTAGTTAGAAATCAGAGATTTTGCTGTGTTACTGGGAGGGAAACCCAGTATCGTGCTGGTGACAGCCAAAAGCCAATAAAGGCTGGGACTTGTTATTTATCTGATATGACGGCCAAAATGCCAGCCTACCTTCAGAAGCAACATCAAGCATCAATTGAGGGTCAACAGCACTTAAACCATTGATGATCTCTTCTGGGATGTGTAGTTTATACAGCTAGTGAAGGTTTGGGTCTTAGTCTTAATCATCCGAAGAAAAACCCCTTTAGCAGAAATTTGTGGATTTAGATTAAAATATAGCCATTGGTGTTACTTGAGGGCATGTTGGCTTCAGAATGTGAGGGCAAGGGAAGCTTCTCAACTTATAGCCTGATACCTTCTTCTTTGCTTCCTCTTTTACCACATCGGGTGTCGAGGGACTAGCTGACGCCACATGTTGCATACCAAGGTTTCTCAACCTTTTCAAGCTATGGGCCAGGTCACGTTCCCTCAGACAGCTGAGTGGGCCAGACTGGTGGTTCCCCGCCATAAACGCTGTAAACTCCACAGCTGTCTGTGGCTGTTTTCATCTCTTCAGGCTGCGGCAGCCGGAGTTAGTTTGGCGGGCCACATAAAATGGCACTGTGGGTCAGATCCGGCCCACGTGGAGGCAGCCTCCATTGGAACTCATCCTTCCATGTACGTTTGCAAAACACAGGAAATCCTTGCAACTCACACACTTGGTGGCGCACTTATCTTCCTCTTCAACAGAACTGGTGAAGAGGCATCAGTGAGATAAGACGGCTATTCTGCTTTGTACCAATTTTACTTCCATATTTTGACGACCTGAATTATGGGGAGGGATTCCCCCCCCCAAAAAATTTTTTTTTTAATATCCCATCTCTAGTAGTCTGTTGATCAGTACAAAAACTCAGCACATAAAAGCTAAGTCTAGACATTGACAAGACTTCAATTCCCCAGTACAAATCAAATACTTTTGGTTAAAGTTAATTTGTGCGATGCACTGCAGTTAAATTAACTCTATAGGCAACAAGGCATAATAGCATTTAATTTGGCTTGTCAATGGTGCTCAAAATGTTGATTGTTCAATCCTGGTCATTTTGTCTTGCTCTTTCTGAAAAAGAAAAAGCTATAGTCAGGTGGGAGGACTCCTTAGTCACCAGCAAAAATTTCAGAGCAGGAACAAACCATGTGAATACTGGGATGTAGAAGGGACTTCGTGTGAGATTAAACATTTTCTTTCAAGAAACCCACACAGAGATGTATCAATGCAAAGGCTATGCAAAGAACACCAGTAATGGCTGAAATGTCTAGAGCAGGGGTGGCCATCCTTGGTGCGCCAGATGTTCTTGAACTCAGCGGGTCTGCTGACTTGGGCTTCTGGTAATTGAAGTCCAAGAACACATGGAGCGCTAAGGTTGGCCACCCTTAGTGTAGTGCAAGAGTTCTCAACCTTTTAAAGTTGGGGGCCGGGTCACGCTCCCTCAGACAGCTTTGGGGGTCGGACAGCCGTTTTGCCCTTCCTCCACCACATGGCACTCCCTGCTGTGGTGGAGATGGGGGGGGGCACATGAAACGGACCACGGGCCAAATCTGACCCACAGGCTGCAGGTTGAGAATCCCTGGTCTAGAGTCATTAACTTAAATAACAGTCATATATCTGTTGCTTGGTGCCAGTCAAACAGTTTCTCAGTACCTTCATATAGATATATAGGATTCTTTTAAATTATTTTTGTACCTCTGTAGCCCAGTGGCTCAAGTGACTAAGACGCTAACTGAAAGATTGGGCAGGTCAGCAGTTCGATTCCCAAGTACTGCAGGATGGAATGAGCTCCCATCATTGTCCCAGCTCCTGCCAACCTAGCAGTTCCAAAGCAAGAAATTGCAAGTAGATACATAGGGACCACTTCGGTGGGAAGGTAACAGCATTCCGTGTCTAGTCATGCCTGCCACATGACCATGGAAATGTCTGCAGAAGCAGACAGCGCTGGCTCTTCGGCTTTGAAACAGATGAGCACTGAACCCTAGAGTCAGATACAACTGACTTTCAAGCAAGAGAAACCTTTACCTTTAGCCCAGATAACCAGAAGGAGTGGGGGGTTGAGAGTTAGGGAGGTTCATCTGTTCTTCTGACACTGACCTTTGTTACCTCCCGGACCTGATATTCTTAGGGCTATCAATCAATCTAAACACCGTTTCTGTTTCTGAAGCAGGCATGCTCCATGTGGCATGAGTCTAGCTGATTAAGATTAGGGCTTATGTTTTCTATCTGGAATGTAACTTCCCTAATACAAGTCAATTGCAGTACTTGATTTTTAACTGCTGATTTATTTTGGGTCTATGATCAGATACATCTTCGTAAGACTTAATTCGGCTACAGAGAGAGTAACCTCAATATTTTTCATTGTGAACACTCGCAACCGTGTCCAGCACTTTGTTTCGGTGAGAGGCTATGCTTTATTAGATTTTTCTTTGATCCGACACCTATAGAAAGCACTTGGGGGGGGGGAGAAGCACTCATAAATTATGTTATAATAAGTGCAGCAATGCTATATTTAAACGGGGTGTGTGTGTGTGTGTTATATTAGTCAAGTGTTATTAATCTTTGCAGATAACCCATCACCCATAATAATAATCTTCAAGAAAAGTTTTGTTCTTCCTCTGTAGCCAAGAGACAGCTGTTTGCATACAAAGAATGTAGCCCTGAAAGAGTTTAGGTTTTACCCTGCTTTAGATTTTACTCTGCTTTATCCTGAATATGTCATTATTGTGACCAACTCATTGTGAATTTTTGAACTTTCATACTCATTTTTGTGCATTTTGTTAGTTTTGTGCTGCTCATCGTTATTTAGCTACTGCTTGTCCGTGCATTCAACATTTCCAACAATTGTAGATGGTTTTATACTGATACTGATTTTTTTTTAAAGTATTGTATTTAACTTATTGTCATGTTTTAGCTTTTAAATATAGTCTGTCTGAATACTCTAAGCTGCCTTGGGTTCTCCTGGTCCTGAGAAAAGTGGGTTATAAATAAAACAAATAAATGGTTGAAAGACCCATTCGTGGAGGCCTTTCTAGAGCCATCCATACCAAATAGAAACTATCACCCTGATAGTTTGTTTGCTGGGGTGCACAGAAAGAAGCGCCTCGAATATTGTGGTATTTTTGAACCACAGTCCGGCATACTCCCTGGTAACGGCAACCTTGTGTTGCCAGCTAATCTTTCTCACACTAGGTCAGGCGGAAGGAACTGCAGAATCAGCTCACCAAAAGGTGCCTTCGTTTTGGCAGTTTCATGTCTGGCCTAGACAGGGAAGAAGTTGGTTTGCTTGCAAGTCATATTTTAAAAACGTTAGCACTAGTCCGAATGATCTTTTAAAGAACATATCCAACCCTGCTACTTCTGGCTACAGAGAATTAGGATCCTTTAAAACTGGTTTCAGCAAATATAGCTTTGGGTTGGAAATGCCTCAAGGCAATACTACTCTTACTGTCCTTAAGTGTCTAAAATATTAATTTAATGGTGTCAATAAGATGACAGCAAAGCAAACATACAATTTTAAAATGACCTTGAAGCTGTTTTCAGTGTAGTTGGAAGTTCTTGCCTAGAATCCAAACAGAATAGAAATATAAACTTCAAACATAAAACAATGGTAGTTGTAAGCCCTTTTTTAAGTTGCAAAAGTAGTCCTATCATTTTTTTATGATAATATTTAGAAGGGCAGAAAGTTAGGTAACTAACAAGAAATTGCTTATAGAATAACAGACACTTATTGAAAACATTTTCCTAAAGCATATTATTATATCATGCACTACTTGTAAGGGGCTGTGGTGGCTTAGTGGTTAAGAAGTTCACCTTGTTAGCTGGAAGGCCGGCAAGTCAGCAGTTCGTGACCCAGGTACTGCATGATGGATTGAGTGCCCGTCTCTGTCCCAGCTCCTGCCAACCTAGCAGTTCAAAAGCAAGCAATTGGAAGTAGACAAATAAGGACCACTTCAGTGGGAAAAGATCTTGAAAGGAGCCTCATTCAGGAGTCCCCTGAGCGGAGTTTCTCCAGCAAAATCCTTTCAACCCAGAATAATTTCTGACACAAAATTATTATTATGGACTACTTATTATTCAAACATGCAAATCACAGCTAATATTATAAAAACACTGAGTCATAATAACAGATACAATTTTTAACGAGAAACCTAAGTATCTGTTAAAGAAAGGTAACTGTTTTAATATTACTGTCTTCTGCAGCTCCAATGGTGTTATTTCAGAGATTTGCAGTCATAATATTCTATGAAATTCCACAGCATTGTTCCCAGTGCCTCGATGACTACAGCAACCACAAAACTCTGCTTTGTAATGAAATTACTGCTATTGCCTTTATGGGAGAAATTCTCTCTACTCGCCGGTAGACCTCGGATGCTCAAACTTTGGTGAGGTCGACGGCCGCAGCGCGAACAGGAGCCAGTCTTGGTCAGCGCGGCCTAAGGGTGTGCTTTCTCTGCTCAGGCTTAGTTCAGCAGAGAAAGATGGGTCCAGCGAGTCTGGCTCATGGGTTCCGGGGAAGATGGCAAAACCAAAATTAATGTCGCAGGTCTAATTTGGCTGCAAAGACTTCTGGGACAGAATAAGCCAATTCCCACAGAATGACACCCTTATCTCTAACTTGGGGAGAACTTGCTGGCCTTGGGAGTATAGTGTGCGCGAAATTGCTATCTTCCCTGTAATAATGGCCCTTTGTATTTTAAAAGCCTCCCCTCTCTATCTCGTTCCGGTTTGGCTTAAGGAGCAAAAAGAACTGAGATTGACTCGAAAGCCATTTTAACGAGTTTATTAAACTAACAGAAATGATAGAATAAAGTTCAGATAAATGCACATAATACAGAAATCAAAGGAAGTAATTAGCATAGCAGTACCTTAACCTAGGCTACCCTAATCTGTGGCGCTTCTAGACGTCCCATGAAAGATGGGTTTGATAGCTTCCTCGATGGTAGGTAAGCATATCGAATGCATGGAAGTGTGCTTATCTAAGGAGAGAGATCTTCTCTAATTGAATTAAGCTTCTGTTTATATACCTTTTCTGATGGGAAAAGGTAGATAACCAGTGCTAATTGACTTGTCAAAATGACAGCTACTGTCTGGACTTCAAAGACACAGAAGTGATCTTATCAGTGTTCTCCATCTCCGTGAGAGAGAACATCTTCAAGGTTCTTTCCCTAGGGATGGCTTTGAAAACTGGCCACAAGGCAGGTATGTTAAACCTTCTAGAAAATGGTGGAAAGATGCTCACAAAATGGGTGCACATAGGCTAAGTGTACATAATCAGAATTAAACTAAATTAATTACATAGCATCTCTACATGATAACATACATGAAACTATGATTAATAACATAAAATAATGTCATCTTGTCATGGAATCACGACATTGCCAAGTTTCTCTAGCTTAATTTTTTCCCAAGTCTTTATCTTCAACCCCAGTAACCCCTGGAATTACAGCATCAACTATCCGACCATTACTTTTGTTCTATTACTGTTATTTCTGCTACTAGCAGAGGTTGCCCGGGATTGCCGGGCTGTTTTAAATTGTGTTGAAAGGTTACATTGTGTTAATGTTTTTTAAAAATTGCTTAGTCTGTAATTTTAATTTTTAAAATGTTTATTTATGTAAAAAAAATTTGGCTTGGCTGTTATTAACTGTGATCTGCTTTTTTTGGTTTTTTTTAGGATTAATAAAAGAACAAAGTATGATATAATTTTTTCAAATTGTTTTATGTAAGCGAATGTTTTAGTTTTTTGAATTTTTTTAATTAGTTGTACCGCAGGTAATTTTAATAATGTAAAAGTAAATGTTTTTTACATTCAATGTTTTTAAAATGTGTTTAGATGTTTTGGGTTTTAATTTGAGTTAAAACTCAGCACAGGATTTTTAAAAGTTTCTATTGTATTTTATTGACATATGTTTGTAATTTGTGTTAAAGTGTGTTTTAGTGTAATTTTTTTGACTTGTTTTTATTGGTGTGACCTTTTGTGTAAAATTGTGAATTTGTGTTATGTTTTTGATTTGTTTTTACTCTTGTGGCCTTTTGTTTGGGGCTGTTGTGTGTTTTTGAATTGTGTTTACTATTGTGGCCAGCAGGTGGTGCTGGTAGGGGTTATTGTATTTTGACTGTTTTTTCTCTCCTTGCCTCTGGGTGGAGCTTCTCCTGGTAAGTAGTCTCTTTCTTTATTCATTTTTTTTCCGGGCCTCATGGAGGTAGGACATCTTTTGGTAAGTTTGCTTGTTTTCTTTCTTTTGTGTGTGTGTGTGTGGAGGGTGGGGTGCGGGTGGGGGTGGGGGTGGTTGGAATTTGTATTTTTTGTCTGTTTGTTTTGTTTTTGATTGTGTTTTTGTTTACTTCATATTGTTTTTTGGTGTTGTTTTTGTTTATTTTTGTGTATTTTTGGATGTTTTTGACTGTTTTTAGTAATTTTTTAAAAATTATTTATTTATTAGGTGGTGGGGAGGGGGCGTGGTCGGTGGGGGTTAGGAAGGGTTGGCTAGGTGGTGGGGAGGGGTGTGGTCGGTGGGGGTTAGGAAGGGTTGGCTAGGTGGTGGGGAGGGGGGCTTTATTGTGTTATGGTGCTTTGTGTGGAGTCGTGAAAGTAGATCGGGGTTTCCCCTTTAATATCACTGGGTGGGGGGTTGCGACCCCCCTCTCCGCTGGCTCCCCTGGGGTTGGGAGGTTTGGGGGGACAAAAGGGGTATGGCCCCAGGAGACCAGGGAGAGGGGATCGATTCCACCCCCCTCCAAATAAAAAAACCTCCGTTTTTAAAGAGAAGAAACTGCTTGGTTTCTTCTCTTTAAAGACGGAGGGTTTTTTGGGGGTGGTGGTGTATTCGATCCCCTCTCCCTGGTCTACTGGGTCCAGAAGGGTTGGGGGGACAGATCCCTTTTGTCCCCACAAACCTCCCAACCCTAGGTGAGCCAGCGGAGAGGGGGATCGCCACCCCCCACCTACTGATATTAAAGGGGAAACTCCAGTCGGGACCTTCAGGCGCCATTGGTGAGGGAAAGAAGAGTGGTTGGTGTTTGCGTGGCTGTGATGCGGTGAGTTGTTTTTTTAAAAAAAAAAATCGGGCGGGCGCCGGCTTCCTCAGCGTTCTGCGCGCTCATGGCGTGCAGGATTCTGGGGATTGTAGTTATAGGTTTGTAATTTGTGGTTGTGGTGCATTTTTTCCCCTGCAGCTCAATTTTGATTGGCCGTCGCACATTTCTCAATGTTCTTTGTGGTTGTGCCTCTCAGCCTGATTGGCTGTGGTGCGGCGTGGTGCCAAAAACGTTGGGAAATGAAGTTGTTTCCCTTTTTTCGCATTTGTGGGGCTCTTGCCCCACTGCCGCATTTCTCAATCTTGCGTTTACCTGCGTACCCAGTTCGGGCGTATGCACGAATGGTAAGTGCAGGCTAGTAGGGCCTGGCTTAGGAGCCTATGCAAAGTTCCAACGGTTAACCCTCAATTTTATAGGTTAAGATATGCATGGTGTCTCTCAGTTTGGATCCAAAAATCCCCAAGATCTAAAACTCAGTCATTTTCTAACAGGGGGCTGCAGTGGCTCACTGGTTAAGAAGCTTGCCTTGTAAGCTGGAAGGCTGGCAGGGAAGTCAGCAGTTCAAGACCTGGGTACCGCATGATGGATTGAGCACCCAGCTCTTGGGGACATGAAAGGAGCTTCATTTGGGCATTCCCTGAGCAGAGTTTCTCCCACAAAAACCCTTTCAACCCAGAATAATTTCTGACGAAATTATTTTCTAACACCTTCTCTACTTGATGTTCCAGTGAATTATTGGACGCTGACAGCTTAAATTTTTATATGGTGACCAGTGCATTGATTTTGCAACTCTGTTGTGTCTGCTTTCTTAATATTTGTTGGGGATGCTCTATTATAAACTATTTGGGACATATTTCACAAATGTGATTGGTTTTATTTTCTGTAAGCCGCCCAGAGTCTTCGGAGTTGGGTGGCAATATAAATCAGAAAAATAAATAAATATTTAATAAAGGAAGCCACAGCGTTGAGTTGGCAAGTGCTGAACAGGGCTGTCGATGACAGGGCTTGGATAAAATTGGTCATCTCAGGGCTGATACAATGATAAACAAATAGCATTTTTCACATTTCCTTCACATTCTTTGAAGAAAGTTGTCTGGATTTATGTGGCTGTTGGAATATTTCATTATGAAGACAGACACAGCAACTGCTAAAATATAAACCTTTAATAGGAATATAAAAGTCAACCTCACACACATTGTCATGATTTCCCAATTAAAATACTAGTCCATTATTTATGATAAAATATTTGGGAGAATTAAAACAAAAAAATGACAGATAAATAAGGCACACAGTTGGACTATCTGAACACCTATATCTGGGTTTGCTTAACTGCATCATCTAACTAGAGAAGTTCACTATATTCCCACCTGCCAAGAAAACATGCCATAAGGGTGGCTAACAGTCTTAGAGCCATGTTGGCAAACCTTGGCACTCCAGGTGTTCTTAGACTTCAATTACCAGAAGCCCAGAGTTAGCACCCATACAGATCAGGGCTTCTGGAAATTGAAGTTCAAAAACAGCTGGAATGCCAAGGTTAGCCATCACTGCCTTAGAGCAAGGGTCTCCAAACTTGGTTCTCCAGATGTTCTTGAGACCAATTCCCAGAAGCCCTGATCAGCAGGAGTGCTGACTTGGGCTTCTGGGAATTGAAGTCCAAGAACACCTAGAGAGCCAAGTTTGCTTAACCCTGGCTTAGAGCACCAGAAATGCCTGGTTTTCAGAAATGACTATTAAATATTGCATTGTTGATGTTTAATCTGATATGCATTCAAAGAATTAATTTGGTTTCCTGGGTTATTAAGGGAAGGAAAACAGATTCAAGCTCATGAGGTTGTGGAAATCCAAACATAAAACCATATAACACATACTAAGTTCCTAAATTGTTCTTTTTCTCTCTCTGTAGAAAACAAAGCATGGAGTCCACATCTTAGGTTAGGACAACAATGGAGGAGAGACTTCAACTTTCTTCCACATCTTTTTCCCCTCCACTGATGCCTTAATTTAAAAAAAAGATTTTTGGAGCCAAGGCTAAAACGGGCCTCTGAGTCTGTGAGTTAAAACCAACAGGGAGGAGAGACCTGGATCTGAGCCATGTACATCTCAACCAAAGCATAAAAGATCTATTAAAAAGGCATTATGTGCTTTATGCTCTAAGACTTCCCCCTAATTGTTGCTGTCCCACTTGACGTGGGTCAAGCAGTTTCAAGAAAGAAAGCTAAATGACGATTAAATCTGCGTGCACTGTGATCTAATGAGTGGAGTTTCTTCATGATTGCTACATAGAGTCAAACACTACTGTGCAAATAAAGTTTCCAAAAGAGAGGACTGAAAGAGTTTATACCTCATGAATACATGTGTATCTGTGTCAGTACTGCAGTATGTTTCTCTACAGTCGAGAGTAGACTGTGAGGGACCATGAAGCCCTCAAGACACTCAACTGCAACTCCCATCATTTGTAACTGCTGGTTATGGCCCTAATGGGAGTTGAAATCCAAGATCTTGAGGGCCGGACATTCCCTATTCCTGTGTAGTCTTCCTCTCTCTTTCCATCATCATCATTAGGGAGAAATCATCAGGTGAGCATTATCAAGCACGTAAAAGAAGGGTTGAAGCACCTCTCCACTGAAGGAAGGGTCCATGTAACCGTAAAGAAAGGTTGCTTTGTCCGCGTCATAGAAAGCCACCCGTCTCCCCTCATAGTTCAAAGTCACCCGGATCCTATAAGGCGTCTCCGGCAAGGAGAGGACGTCATTGAGTGGGGGGTCGTAGGCCCTGTACTGACCTTGCCATTTCCCTATCTGCCAAATCCCTTCATCAGAAGGAAAGGTGAGGCCTCCTTTTCTTGGCAAAGACTTCTTGGCCACCCCGATGGCCCACTGCTCCTCGCTCCCCACACAAACGTCCCAGAAGTGTCGGCCACCGGTAAATTCCTCACACCCCAGCACAAAGCCACAACTGTCAAATCGCTCAGGGCTGTCCGGCATGTTTTCAGACTCTGTTCCCATTCTCACGCTTTTGCAGTCTTCAGACACGACCAGACACCGGTTTGCCGTGAGCGCATCCAAGCGAACATTTACTGCAGGAGGCATTGAGGGTAGAAGAAAAAGAAAATCAGCAGGGAATGTACTTTATCTAGACAGGATCTTTCAATACTCTAAAACGGGTTCCCAAACTTTTCATGCAGTGACCCGGTCACTTGGTTGTCATGTGGTTCCTCCCACTGTAAAACACACATGTGGATGTTGTAAAAGCACTTACGCCAGCTGTGGGTGCATTTACGGCAGCGTTTACGCCAGCCATGGGTGGTGCACGCATGTGTAGGTACGTTTCATGGCTGTTGTAAATGCACCCGCTTCCGAGGGCAGCTGCGGGCCACATGAAATGGTGCCATGGGCACACAGTTTGGCCACCCCTGCTCTAAGAGTTAAGGAGATACAAGAAATTACTTTTTAAAATAAGTAATTGTTTATGTACATTGCTGCCATACCCAGTAAGGATCCAGTAATTTGGTATTGTTCTCAGTCCAATTGTATTTGCTTATTGCTTTATTCACAGCTTTCCATTATGCCAAGGGTTGTCAACCTGCAGCCTGTGGGCTAGAACGGCCCATGGCACTATTTCATGTGGCCCCCACCACTTCCACCACACCAGGAAGTGCCATGTGGTGGAGGAAGGGCAAAACCGGCCCCCGAAGCTGTCTAAGGGAGCATGACCTGGCCCCTGGCTTTGAAAGGTTAAGAACTCCTGCATTACACAGTGGTTCTCAACCTTGAGTTCCCAGAAGTTCTTGGACTATAGCTCCCAAGCTGGTCAAGATTTCTGGGAGCCGTAGTCTAAGAACACCTGGGGACCCAAGGTTCAGACAGCATCTGTGTACAAATACCCAGAAATGGGCTGAAATCCTGTAGCACAACTCCATGCAAGTAAAGGGCCGATGTCATCAGCTACAGAAATGAATGTTTAGTTTAAAGTTTCCTATTTCACACTTTGTGATACCCAGTGTAGTGCAGTAGATAGAGGGGTGGAGTAGGACTCAGCAGGCCTGAGTTTGATCCCCTCCTCAGCCATGAAAACTCACTGGGGGTGTGGAACTGGTAAAAACACTCCTTAAATAACTCGCTGCCCCTGAAAACCCTATTAGCGTCACTTTAAGTTGGTTATAACTTGACAGCACACAACAAAATCCTTTCCTTCATCAGATTCTCAAGACTTAACAGCCTTAGTGGTGTAGTGGTTAAAAGGCTGTACTGCAGCCCAAACTGTTGCTGATGTCATGAGTTCGATCCTGATGGGACAAAAGTTTGACTCAGCCTTCCATGGTTGGTAAAATGAAGACCCAGCATGTCAGTGGCAAAATGCTAATTACCTTGTGAACCACTCAGAAAGTGCACAAATAATATGTGTGTTTTCATGTCAGAGATGACTCTGGGTTGAAAGGACTTTTGCAGGGGATGCCTAAATGAGGCTCCTTTCATGTCTCCTATCGTGCAGCTCAAGGGAATTGAACCGTCCTTTCAGTCTCCAAGCACAATACTTTTACCCACTAAGCCATCAGGGAGCTGGTATATAAGCAGTATATAAGTGGGGGTGGTATATACCAAATTCAGAAATATTGCCAAGGATCTTAACAGGCAAAACACATCAGATATTGACAAACTGACTATTTCAAAAGTCACCTGAAAGGCTTTTAAAATTTAAACTTTAGCAAACCATCGCTGATGTGCTGCAACATTTATTTAAAATAATTAAAAATATTTGCTTAGCGTTTGTCTGAAGGGCCAGTGGAGAAATTGCCTACAGCCAAATCTACTAAATAGGGTCCCCTTCAGGTCCCACATGCCATTGGGGTGCCAGAAGTGTTGTGCCAAGTGGCACATCACACCTCTGCCCACAAGCAATGTTTAGTGCACAGAAACCCCCATAGGTAAGCTCTTAAAGTACTTTAAGTCCTATCATTCATAGATAAGGGGCTGCAGTGGCTCAGTGGTTAAGAAGCCTGCCTTGTTAGTTGGAAAGCCAGGAAGTTGGCAGTTCGAGACCCAGGTACTGCATGACAGATTGAGCGCCCATCTCTGCCCCAGCTCTTGGAGACATGAAAGGAGCCTCATTCAGGTGTCACCTGAGTTAAGTTTCTCCAGCAAAAATCCTTTAAAGCCAGAATAATTTCTGACACAAAATTATTATTATTATTATGCAGATGAAGAACAGGGAATACTTGCCATCTAAATAGGTATTTCCACACACTATCTTAACCTATAAAATCGAGGGTTAACCGTTGGAACTTTGCATAGGCTCCTTAGCCAGGTCCTACTAGCCCGCACTCACAATTCGTGCACATGCCCAAACTGGGTACGCAGGTAAATGCAAGATTGAGAAATGCGCCAGTGGGGCAAGAGCCCCACAAATGTGAAAAAAGGGAAACAACTTCATTTCCCAACGTTTTTGGCAACGCGCTGCGCCACAGCCAATCAGGCTAAGAGGCACGACCACAAAGAACATTGAGAAACGCGCCGGGGCCAATCAAAATCGAGCCGCAGGGGGAAAAAATGCACCACAACTACAAATCACAAACCCATAACTACAATCCCCAGAATCCTGCGCGCCATGAGCGCGCAGAACGCTAAGGAAGCCAGCGCCCGAAAAATTAAAAAAACAACTCACCGCCTCACAGCCACGCAAACACCAACCGCCCTTCTTTCCCTCACCCATGGCACCTGAAGGTCCCGACTGGAGTTTCCCCTTTAATATGAGTAGGTGGGGGGTCGCCACCCCCAATTACTGATATTAAAGGGGACACTCCAATCGGATTTTCCCTTTTAATATCAGGGGGTTGGGTTGGAATCCATCTCCTCTCTCAGGTCCCGTGGGTCCGTGAGGGTTGGGGGGGGACAAAAGGGATCTGTCCCCCAACCCTTCTGGACCCAGGATTCCCCCCCCCCAAAAAAACCTCCGTCTTTAAAGAGAAGAAACCAAGCGGTTTCTTCTCTTTAAAAATGGAGTTGTTTTAAGGAGGGGGGAATCGATCCACTCCTTCTGGTGTCATGTCCATCAAACATATGTCAATAAAATACAATAGAAACTTTTAAAAATCCTGTGCTGAGTTTTAACTCAAATTAAAACCCAAAACATCTAAACACATTTTAAAAACATTGAATGTAAAAAACATTTACTTTTACATTATTAAAATTACCTACGGTACAACTAATTAAAAAAATTCAAAAAACTAAAACATTCGCTTACATAAAACAATTTGAAAAAAATATATCATACTTTGTTCTTTTATTAATCCTCAAAAAAAACCAAAAAAGCAGATCACAGTTAACAGCCAAGCCAAAAAAATTTACATAAATAAACATTTAAAAAATTAAAATTACAGACTAAGCAATTTTTAAAAAACATTAACACAATGTAACCTTCCAACACAATTTAAAACAGCCCAGCAACGCCGGGCAACCTCTTCTAGTAGTTTCTAAAATTGTTTGGGGCAGAAGGAGAAAGCTGCCTGAACACTGGGAAGCAATGTAGCTCTCAACTCTACTCCAAAAACAAAACAAGATTTTTAGAAACTGTCTTGCAGAAACAGTAAAAAATAATAATAATCGAATAATATTTTGATTATCCTAACCCAGGAGTTCTCAACCTTTTAAAGCCAGGGGCCTGGTCATGCTCCCTCAGACAGTTTTGGGGGCCGGACAGCCATTTTTCCCTTCCTCCGATACATGCCATTTTCCCCTTCCTCTGCCACATGGCACTTCCTGGTGTGGTGGAGGTGGTGGGGGCCACACGAAATGGCACCGCAAGCCGCATTCGGGCTGCAGGTCGCAGGTTGAGAATCCCTGTCTTAACCAAAACAAGAACATCAAGTAGATGGTGTGGGAAACAGTAGTATGATTAGCACACAATCAAGTACATTAAAAAAAGGAAAATATCTATAATAGCCTTTTTATTCATGTTGTGTATGCATGCAGTCAAGCTGCTCGCCATTAGCGGAGCATCACGTGGTTCCAATCCTCCAATAGTAACTTCCGTGGGAAACCTTCCCGCCACAGGTGCTAGGTATGCACAAAGGACCATCTACATCAGAATGTCACTATGACTGTAACCAATGGTGCGCCTCCGGGCCAAATTCAAATGTACTGTGTGCTATATAAGGAGGCAATTGCCTCATGTACAGATTGACTATGTTACAATAAAGTAGTGTTTAGCCCGCCTGCTGGCTCGAGTGCATTCAATCTGCCTACATCAAAATTCAGTAATTTGGGTGGATTTTTGTATATTACGAGAGAAAATTCATAATCCAAAATACCACAGACCTCCTGAAAACTGCACAATTTTGGCAACCTCAAGCGTCTCACTACTAGCATTGGGCTCCACTTTTTTTACTACCTACTCTGTGGACGTGGTATGGGGAAAGCCCTGCGTTGTACCTGAATTAGGACTACTGTAAAGGTAAAGGTTTTACTTGCTCGAAAGCCAGTCGTACCCAACTCTAGGGTTCAGTGCTCATCTCTGTTTCAAAGCCGAAGATCCAGCGCTGTCTGCTTCTGCAGACGTTTCCATGGTCATGTAGACTAGACCATACCTGTCAAGTTTCGGGAAATTTCTGTCAAACCCCCGTATTTTACACTCTTTCCCGCCGTCATCCTGTATTAGTTAGACTGGAGGCCAGCACAGGATAAGCATAGCTGTCCAGTTTCCCTTTTTGGCCGGGAAATTTCCCTTATTTGACAGAAATTTCTCGAAACTTGACAGGTATGGACTAGACACTGGAGTGCACGGAACGCTGTTACCTTCCCACTGAAGTGGTCCCTATTTATCTACTTGCAATTTCTTGTTTTCGAACTGCTAGGTTGGCAGGAGCTGGGACAAAGACAGGAGCTCATTCCATCCTGCAGTACTCGGGAATCAAACTGTACTTTATTTCAAAACTTGGATAGGCAGGGCCAGCCAGAATTTCTGCTACTGGTTTTGGCGAACTGGTATGAACCTGCTGATGCCCACCACTGCTCACTACCCAGAGAAATCAGATCACTGAAACAACCCAGGAATAATTAACTTCTTGAAGCTGAAAGAACTGTGTACCAAGGGGATGGAAACATTTTTGAGGAAAAGTTAAACGAAGAAAAGGAAATCCCCACCCTTATCGGAGGCTTGGCACTTCAAAAGAAAATACACACTCCTCCCACAGATCTGGCTCTCCATGCCCCACAATTTACCTTTTTGTCCGTTAAGTCCAGATATCAGCTCATCTGAAAAAGAAACATAGGGTCACAGTGATGATTTGTGTTGATTTGTGATGATGATGTTGAAAAGTTTTGTATTATGATAATGTGAACTTTGTAATTGTAACTGTATATTTTGTATCTTTATTAGCCGCTTAGAGTCGCTCTGCGAGTGGGGCAGCATACAATAATAATAATAATAATAATAATAATAATAATAATAATAATAAATCTCCTAGTAACAATAGCATACAGGGTGTCCCAAAAGTCACCATATGTAACAAAATGAGCCTTACTCTCAAGTAGGCTCTATCTTTCTTCTGAGTTGCAGCTCCCTGGCTGGACAACACAGGCATATAACAGGTGTAGATAAGGTAGCGAGCCAAATAACCATTCCAGTCTTCTTCAGGTATTTTAAAAGTATATTGAAAGCAGAGCAAAATACAGTATAGGATACAGTCCATCAAAAGCTCAGGAAGCATTTTAATGTCAGGAAATAAAGCAAACTGGTTATTTAAGGGATAGCCCAAGGGCCCCTCTTCTGGCTAAGTAGGCTACATGACTGCAGTTCAAAAGCACAGCATTTCAGAGTGTGTCTCTGTGTGTGTGTGAGAGAGAGTCTCTGAGTTATATCTCCTCCCACAGGGTCCACCTCTGGCCCTCCTCCTTAGGGACTCCAACCAATGATCTTACATCATGACATGACTATCACACATTAAGTTTCAGTCCTTTGAAACCACAAGGCAACTCATGAGGCAAGGATGTTTACATATTTTCTCTCTCCCCCTGATCTGAAATCGCCATTTTGAATGAGGCTAAAGCACAGGGTATATTTCATTCTGTTACATCAGGGGTGCCCAAACTCTTTGGGCCGCAGGCTGGCCACGTGGTTCAGGGAGCTGGTCACTATGGCCTGGGGCCCATATTTGGCCCCCAATGTCAATTCATCCGGCTCGTGAAGCCCTTGTCGCTCCTGGAAGCAGAAGTAAAACGTGCCTGTATGGGCATATTTTACTTCCGCTTTCAGGAGCGACGAGGGCTTTGTGGGCCGGATGAATTGGCATCGGGGGTGAATCCGGGCCCCGGGCCGCAGTTTGGGCATATCTACGTTACACCATACATAGGAGAAATGGCATAACAGATATCTTAGAACATTTTCACAATGAGTTAGAGGGATGACTTTGGGTATTTGTAGAAAGAGGGACTGTCGTAGCTTAATAGTTAAGATACTGTTGTGTATGAAACTGTATTGCTTTAAGAATGAATGTAGCCACTGTAATGTCCGAATGTAACCTAACAATGATTGATAAAGATTGAGGCGGAACTGGAAAATTGGTGGGGCAGGGGATTTTAGTTCCAGTTGATTCAGCGGAGTGGGAAACTCCGATTGTTACAGCCTTAAAATCCAACGGGGAGGTCAGGATTTGCGCTGACTACAAATGTACAATTAACAAGGCCATTCGGCCAAATGCATATCCAGTGCCAGTAGTTAGCCACTTACTGGCCACGTTGCATGGGGGGAGGTGTTTTGCTAAGCTAGACCTGGCGCAGGTGTACCAGCAGCTCACAGTAACCCCAGCTGCTGCCGCTGCGCAAACTATAGTTACGCATAAGGGGGCATTCAAGGTAACGCGCCTACAGTTCGGCGTGAATTCGGCCCCTGGGATCTTCCAGTCCCTTGTGGAACGCCTTTTAAAGGGGCTTCCAGGCGTGCTCCCATATTTTGACGACGTCTTGATAACAGCGGGGAGCGAAGCAGAACTAGCGGGAAGACTGGACAAGGTCCTCTATGTATTCGAGAGAGCGGGACTGAGGTTGAGAGGGACAAATGTGTATTCTTCGCGAGGGAGGTTGAGTTTCTCGGGTTCAAAATAACCCCATCAAGCCATCCAAATCCAAGGTTGAAGCTGTGCAAAACGCACCTCGCCCCACCACGAAACCAGAGCTGCAATCATTTTTGGGGCTCCTGAACTTTTACCATTCCTTCTTGCCAAGGAAGGCATCTGTTGCAGAGCCGCTGCACGGGTTACTAAAGAAAGACGCGATTTGGCGGTGGGGAGATAGACAGGAGAAAGCGTTCAAGGAGCTCAAGGGGCTCTTGTCCTCAGACGCCGTTCTGGCCCATTTTGATCCAAGGAAACCTGTAACCTTAGACTGTGATGCATCACCAGTGGGGGTGGGGGCTGTACTGTGCCACGTGTTAGAGAACGGGCGGGAAGCCCCGGTTGCCTTCTATTCCAGGTCACTCTCAAAGGCGGAGCGCAATTACGCGCAAACAGATAGAGAGGCTCTGGCCATAATCGTGGGAACAAAGAAGTTCCACGATTTCCTGTACGGCCGCCAGTTCACAATTGTGACCGATCACAAACCCCTTTTGGGAATTTTTACCACAGGCAAGCCCACCCCACAAATCCTGTCCCCCAGAATGCTGCGTTGGGCCATTTTCCTCAACGCCTACCAGTATGAACTGGTCCACCACCCAGGGAAGGAGATCTCCCATGCAGATGTGCTGTCCCGATCTCCCCTCCCCCAATTAGGAGACCCCAAATGCGAGGTGGAGCAGTATCACCAGGTCCTGCTGATTGAGTCTCTCGACTCACCCCCCATCGTTCCCGCAGACCTCGCCAAAGCTACGGCAGCTGACAAAGCCCTGTCCCAAGTCAGTTCCTGGGTTAGAAAGGGGTGGCCCACAACTCCCCCTGAGGAGGAATTCAAACCGTTTTTCAGACGCAGGGTAGAGCTGTCCATTGAAAGGGGCTGCCTCCTCTGGGGCCAATGGGTGGTCATCCCAGAGAAGCTACAGCCAAAGGTGCTCAGGCTACTGCACACCAGCCACCCGGGGATAGTGCGCTCCAAGGCTTTGGCCAGGAGCTATTTCTGGTGGCCCCAGATAGACGCAGATATAGAGCATTTGGTGGGCACGTGCGAGAGTTGCCAGAGTTCTCGGCCCGAAGAGGCCCGGCTACCCCACAGGGCATGGGACACGGCCCGTGGGCCGTGGTTCCGGGTGCACATTGACTTCGCTGGCCCTTTCCGGGGTTCCCTTTTCATGATAATAGTAGACTCGTATTCCAAATGGATAGAGGTCATCCCTATGTCCAACACCTCATCTACCGCAACTATTAAACAATTGCGCAAGGTTTTCAGCTGCTTCGGCCTGCCAGAAGTGTTCGTGAGCGATAATGCCAGTACTTTCACATCTGCAGAATTCAAGGCGTTCATCGAGAGGAATGTCATTCGGCACATTACCTCTGCCCCGTTCCACCCCACCACAAATGGTCAGGTAGAGCGCCAAGTGCGAACTACGAAAGACACACTGCGGCGCATGGGTCCCGGAGAATTGAACCTCCAGCTATGCCAATTCCTCATTTGCTATAGGGCAACTCCCCTGGCTTCTGGACTTTTGCCGGCTGAGCTCCTCATGCGGAGGAAGCCGGTAACGCTTTTTGATCGGCTGGATCCGACCAGGGTGGAGGATGAGGGAAGAAATATAGAGATAGAGAGCTCCAAAAGTTTTGCGGTAGGGGACCCGGTTCATTGTAGGAATTACACTACCTTGGGACCAACATGGGTGCCAGGAGTGGTTATTGAACAAACGGGGCCAGTGTCGTACAGGGTTGAAACCAGTACAGGTCTGCTGTGGAGAAGGCACGCTGACCAACTCAGACGGAGAGTTACCAGTGAAAATGAGTCAACGTTAGGGTTCTCCCCCACCCGTTTAGCCCAAGGGGGAGACATGAGGGTCCTCCCAAATACAAATGCATATCCTGGGTTCTCACACGGGGAGGAGGATACTTTGGAAGAGAGGAATAAGGAGCCCTCTGATGAGTTTGATTTTATGTTGCCATACCAGGGGGGTGTTGC
Organism: Bradypodion pumilum; assembly: GCA_035047305.1. Lineage (NCBI taxonomy): Eukaryota > Metazoa > Chordata > Lepidosauria > Squamata > Chamaeleonidae > Bradypodion > Bradypodion pumilum. The sequence continues at coordinate 451,114,175 of JAWDJD010000002.1, read as the reverse complement.
GGAGTGGTCCCCCACCCGTCCGAGCGAGAAGAGGGGTTTCAGTTTAGCCCCTGGTATTGCTAGTCCCCCCAGTCCTTTTGTCCTAGAATTCACCCCATCACCAAGACCCCCATCTCAGGCAGCAGGGGGAAGTACAGGTTCGCCAGTTGCAGGCGCAAGAAACCAGGGCGAGACAGCAAGGGTCTCCTCATTGGTTCCGAGGTTCGTGCTAGGGGGGTTGCCAGGTGCCACGAGCGACAGGCAAGGATTCACATCCCAGTTATATCTCCCGTTTCCCTCTCCAAATGCACACAGAGTCCCTGCCAGACGACTAATTAGTCCCCCCTTTCCGTTGCAGGACGAGAGTCTGCGGAACTCGGAGCCCCTAGTTCCCCTGAGCTCAGCCAAGCAGCCATTCGCCCCAAGTGCACTTGCGGGAAGCTACAATGGTTGAGGGACTTCATCCCATCCTAGGGGGGGAGGAGTGTTGTGTATGAAACCGTATCGCTTTAAGAATGAATGTAGCCACTGCAATGCCCGAATGTAATCTAACAATGATCACAATGTATCTCAGCTGTTAATGGAACGCGAGCTAGCTACCCATAGAGGGCAGCTGCGAGTGTTCAGCTCACATGGTACAAATTCCCCAATTACCATCAGCCGCGGGAACCTTTCCCGCACAAGGAACATCTGGAGAAGAAGGACGTGACTCAGAATGACGTCATGCAGGTAGCAGCCAATACGCCACCGTGTAACCAGGTTCAAATGTATTGTTGCAATATAAAAGGAGCTGTATCTCCGCCATTACCACATGTTCAGTCTACCGGTGTGCCAATAAAGATGTGTTAAGCCAGACTTCGGCTGCTTCTATTGTCTTGGTTCCAGTACACCAAAGATACTGAACTTGACAACTGGAAGGTCGGCAGGTCAGCAGTTCAAGATCTGAGTACTGCATGACAGAATGAGCCCCCTTCTCTTTCCCAGCTCCTGACAAGCTAGCAGTTCAAAAGGAAGAAATTGCAGGTAGATAAATAGGTACCACTTCGGTGGGAAGGTAAACAGCGTTCCATGCACTCCGGTGTGTAGTCATGCCTGCCACAAGTCCACACAAACGTCTGCAAACACAGACAGCACTGGCTCTTTGCCTATAAACAGAGATGAGCACTGAACCCTAGAGTCAGATACGACTGGCTTTTGAACAAGGGCAACCTTTACCTTTGAAGAGCTGCCCAATACCTGAGCCGTGGTGGCAAACCTTGGCACCCCAGACTTAAATTCCCAGAAGCCCTGATCAGCAGGTATACTGACTTGAGCATTTGGTAACTGAAGTCTAAGAACAGCTGGAGTGCTAAGGTTCGCCACCACTGCCCTAGAGAATATGTTGTAAATATTTTGTAAAAGTTTGTGATGAACATGTAGCTACAATTTTCCATTTTTCCTATGCATAATTATTAATTTGGAAAAATTATGGCTCCCAAAAATTTATTGTTTGAACAGTCCTTTTGGGAAGGGAGATTATGGCCCAATATGAAGCAGGTAGAATAAATTTGCCATGTTTTGAGCCAGGAAGAGTCCCAAACTTAGTAGTCATCAGAAGAAAGACTTGAGTATGAGTAGCAGGGAGGTATATTCACCCCTCAGCAGTCTGTCTGCCATGTTCGTAACATACAACATAGTGGTGGAGAGAACCTATGCCACGTATGCTAGAGGTGGCACTCGCAGCCCTCTCTGTGGAACACATGCGGTCACCCCAGCAGTTTGCTCTGCCCAGCAGCCCAATGGGAGCACTTCATCCCTCTCCCAGCACAGAGTTCACCCCGCCCCTCTACCCAATGGGAGCCACATTAGATTCTGAGGGAGAAGGCAAAGGGAGGCTGTAGACCACTTTGGTGAGAAGGTAAACAGTGTCTTGTCACACCGGTGTGTTGCCTCTTTGGTTATAAACAGAGATGAACCCTAGAGTCAGAAACGACTGGCTTTCGAGCAAGGGCAGTGGTGGGCTCCAATTTTTTTTCTACCACACTGTGGGTGTGATATGGTGGGCGTGGCCTGGGGGAAAGCCCTGCATTGCACCCGAATTAGGACTGCTTTATTTCAAAACTTGGATGGGCAGAGCCAGCCAGAATTTCTACTACCAGTTCTGGCGAAGTGGTGCGAACCTGCTGATGCACACCACTAAGCCAGGTTGACCGTACCTAATTATCATGAAGGGAAAGGAATATTTGAGACAAACCATGGTACTATCTCCAACCAAAGAAGATACCTTGAAGAGCTAATGCCTCACACCCATATCAAACACATACAAATACCTGTATATGAAAGCATATACAGGTAACCCTGATTTTGAACACTTGTTCAATCACCATTAGCCTATTGAACAATGCCAGACTTTGGTTGAAATTCTGTTACTCGGCATAGTAAGTCATATAGTGCAGGAACATCAAATCAATTGGGATTTGGTGAATCAACTCTTTTGTACTCTAGTGCAGTGTTCCCCAACCTTTGGGTTTTGGACTTCAATTCTCAGAAGCCTAAGTCAATTCCCTAAAACACTAATAAGCCAATGTACTGACTTAGGCTGCTGGGAAACGAAGTCCAAAACCCAAAGGTTAGGGAACACTGCTCTAGTGCATGGAGTTGCAATTCAAACAGGCCCGTGAGAATCAATAAGACTTACAAAGGAGATCACCACTGATTCAATGAGTCTACTCTACTGCAACTTACTATGCTCAACATCAGGATTTCAACCTTTGAAGTACAAGTGGGTAACTGCAGATAAAAGATGGGAGACAGATTTTTAAAATGCGATTCTGGAAAAGGCTTTCAAAAACGAGTTTCTCTCTGAGTATTTTCCATAATGAAACAAAATTTGTTCTTCAATTGTATTTCAATGCTCACAAAGCTCTTACCCCTGGTAACACTGAAAATTACCTAGATCAGGGGTTCCCAACCTTTTTCAAGCCAGGGGTCGGGTCATGCTCTCTCAGTCAGCTTTGAGGGCCAGGTGGCCAATTTGCCCTGCCTGCACAATGGGGTGGCCATTCCGTCCCAACATCTTCAAAGGGGTGCCCATTATGTTTCTTGAATGCCGTTTGAGGGGTGGGGCCCACATGAAATGGCACCAGGGGCAGGACCCAGCCCGTGGGCCTTAGGTTGAGAACCCCTGACCTATAAGATCCTAAACCCTACAAGTATTCTTCATTACCTTTGAACTTCAACATAAGCCCTTCAAGAAAGAAGCTTATATCAGAGAAGTCCAGGAGCTGCCATTTCAACGTAGGAGGAAAAACTACAGGGTTAGTCATTTTTTTCCTCTGATACCTGGGTGAAGAAGGAAAAAAAACAATAGCATTACCTTAACACCACTCCAAATTGAATCCCTAGGCCATAACTAGTGGTTGGTTAGTGACTTTCCGGAAAGCCACCTTTCTCTTCCTGATGTTAATTCTCCAAATACTGTACAGTAGACCCTCATATAACGATGTTGCTTGGTTCCCCAAGAAGCGTTATGCGGAAAATGTCATTTTGCGGTTTCCTATGGGAGATCTCCCGCAGAACATCAAAAAGCAGTCATTATTTGCACAACGATGGTAAAAATACCGTTGTTATTCAAATAATGTTTTTTCATCATTATGCAGGAGATCACATGGGGGCGTCGGTAGCGTCGTTAATTGGAAATGACGCTATTTGAATGTGTCATTTGTTGGGGGTTCACTGTAATGGGTTTTGAATGAAGAGGTAAACTCATAGCATAATGAAGAAGAGTAAGAGTAAGAATAAATTCCACTTATAGCCCACCCATCTGGGGATTCATTCCTACACTGAGCGGCTACCAACAATATATTGAAAACATCTTAACATTCACACAATCATAAAATGACATCTTAAAAATCACACAATTAAAAAATATATCCAGGCCTAAATTAACAACTGGGGGGGGGGACTGACGGAAAGAAGCCTCATACTAGGCTAATGATGATCCCTTTTCAAATGCCTCCCTAAATACGAAGGCATTTTAGCTGCATTTAAAATGTCAGTAAAGAAGTGGTCTGACACAATTCCACAGGGATGGCGCCGTCACCGAAAAGGCTTTTCCCCCTGAGTCATGGCCTTTCTTGCCATTTTCGGCATCGGCATTTGTGGCTGCTAAGATGACTAAAGACCAGCTGAGATGACAACAGGCTGAACTGAATCCAAACCTTCCCAGACTAGGAAAGTGAAAAATTATTAAGAATACAATCTTTGTGGCTTAATTATTATTTTTTGTCAACATAGCAATCGCACTTACATTGCGCTTAGTGCACTCTCTGCGGAGTTCACAAGTTAATTAGCATTTTGCCCCCAACATCTCATTGTTCTGTGAAGGACAATGACAATAAAGATCTATCTTTATCTATCTTTAACATGCTGGGTACTCATTTTACCAACCTTGGAAGGATGGAAGGCTGCGTGGCAGATAGGCTTTGACCTGGCCCTTACACTTGGGGCTCTCCCATTCCTGGCGAGCGACTTTTACCAGCCTGCCCTATGGAACTTCCCCAAAGACTCCTGACAAGCCCAAGAGGCCTAAATGCTGTCCTGCATATCCTGCAGCAACCTGGGGCTTACCTGTATTAGCAGAGCCCGGCAAGTATTATGGAGAGTATTGTATTAAATGTTGTAGCGTGTGGCTTATGGCTTAACTCTTGTCTTACCCCCTTCTCCCAAAGAACAGGTGTTGTTGACGAAGTAAAAATGTTTATTGTTCTCAAAGCATATTGTAGAAATAACAGTTCTTTCGTTGGTTCAGGATACAGAATTACAGCATACAAAAATACTAATCAAAAAAGACAGTTAGGGAAATCCACACTCAGGCCTTCCCCCAGAAACAAAAGGAAAACCTGACTAAGCTAGGTAATCATGACTAAGCTTGGGTAGGAGTCCAGACTCAGTGTTAGAGTCCCCCTCTCCCTTCTGAGGTGTCACTCTCAGAAACCCCAAACTCTAACTATAGGAAAAACATGAGCTTGGCCTTCCTAATTAGCATACAGCCAATTGGAGTCCAGGGTTTGTATAAACAATCACTGGTTCCCATAACAAATGTCTGGTGTTCCCAGGCTCTGGATGTTGACATAAACGGATATTCCAGAACAGGAGAAGAAGACAAAAGCTAGGCCTGAAGCTTTGAGAAGCTTCTACAAGCCCATATGTTTGATAAGTGCAGAATTATGAGGCCTTTGCAAAGGAGCAAAGCTACATAAGAACATAAGAACATAAGAACAGCCTTGCTGGAACAGGCCACAGCCCATCCAGTCCAGCATTCTGTCTCACACAGTGGCTCACCATTTCCTTCAGGGTATTCCCAAGGAGATGCCTTCACCTGCTGAGGATTCCCTGGAAATGGCATTGAGAGATATCCTGCCTATCTCTACAACCCGGAGGTTGTTCTTAAGTATCCATAATTATAGCCATTGATACTCTTGTCCTCCATGATATAGCCATTGATACTCTTGTCCTCCATAAGCTACATTCTAATAGTTTAAAAACCAAAGAAACTCCATGTTGAATAACTTGTGACCTATTCCATCACACCTTGCGTCCTAGCCAAGATCAAACTCACATCCTTTTGCCTGCAGAACGGCTGTTTAACCACTGTACCACAAGGGCTCCTCCTGTCCCCATAGCATCTGTGTCTCTAACTTGGAGGTGGTTTGGGTCTGCATAACATAACATAGCTTTCCCCTTACCCTGCCTTCTCCCCTCTGATCTTAGCCAGCACAGTAATTCCCACAACACAAGGGCAGCCGAGTCAGCCCACGAAACTGCTGCTCCTTTTAAACCAGGGTTTTGCAACCTATGGCTCATGGGCCGGACCTGGCTTACTCTCAGACACCGTCAGATATTTATTGTTGTTTGATTTAATATGTTGCTGTTGTTTGTCTGCATACAGTCCACAATGGGAAATATCCTAGAGGGGTGTTACAAAAATATAACAAATACTGTAAATTAAATAAAAATGCTAAAATTCCACATCGCCAACATACGCTGGATCATGGAGAAAACAAAGGAATACCAGAAACAAGTTTACTTCTGTTTTATTGACTACACTAAGGCATTTGACTGTGTGGACCACAACAAGATGTGGCAAGTAATTAAAGAGATGGGAATACCAGAGCACCTCATATGCCTCCTGAGAAATCTGTACATGAACACGAACCAAGAAGCAACAGTTAGGACAGAACATGGAATGACAGAGTGGTTTGGAATAGGAAAAGGAGTAAGACAAGGCTGCATTTTGTCACCATGCTTATTCAACCTATACACAGAGCACATAATGCGCAGTGCAGGGATGGAGGAATCACAATATGGGATTAAAATATGGGATTAAAATTGCTGGGAGAAACATCAACAATCTGAGATATGCAGACGATACCACCCTAATGGCAGAAAGTGAGGAAGACCTAAAGAATCTCTTGATTGGGCTGAAGGAGGAGAGTGCAAAAGCTGGCTTGAGACTCAATATCAAGAAAACCAAGATAATGGCAACAGGCCCAATCAGTTCCTGGAAGATAGATGGGGAAGAAGTAGAAGCAGTGACAGATTTTACTTTTCTAGGATCAAAGATCACTGCAGATGGGGATTGTAGCCATGAAATAAAAAGGCGACTGATTCTTGGGAGACAAGCAATGAGAAACCTGGGGAACATAGTGAAAAGCAGAGACATCACACTGAAAACAAAAATTAGAATAGTTAAAGCAATGGTTTTCCCAGTAGTAATGTACGGATGTGAGAGCTGGACAATTAGGAAGGCTGAACGCAGAAGAATAGATGCCTTTGAAATGTGGTGTTGGAGGAGGGTTTTGAGAGTCCCCTGGACAGCGAGGAGAACAAATAGGTCAATCTTAGAAGAAATTAACCCTGAATACTCACTGGAAGGTCAAATAGTAAAGATGAAGCTAAAATACTTTGGACATCAAATGAGAAGGGGGGATTCACTTGAGAAGGCATTGATGTTGGGAAAGGTGGAGGGCAAAAGAAGAAGGGGGAGGCCAAGGATGAGATGGCTAGATGGCATTGTAGACACAATGGGCACAGAGCTTGGAGGGCTGAGGGGGATGGTGGAGGACAGAGGCGCCTGGAGAGCAATGGTCCATAGGGTCGCAAAGGGTCGGAACCGACTGTGCGACTGAACAACAACAACAATGTAATACATTAATCTCTCTGCCACTTTAAGAATCAACATTACCATCTGTTCATGGTTCTCTTTGTGTACTTGCAGAACCTTTTTTCCCTTAAGATAAAATAAAGTGTGGGTTTCTAACAGAAATGTTAAACGAGTTGGTATCTAAAATGCTCACCCCATGAGACTAATGGGAGACCTAGTTCATTTACATATGAAATGGATTTTCTACTAACATTAAGAGTGTTTTCACTTACTGCAGCAAGAAGTTTTCAGCATTCTAAAGAAAAAGAGAGAACAAACTTAAAAGATGTTTCATACTACAAACAATGTGACTTATTTTAGTACAGTATTATACTACTGAAAGAAACATTTGGAAGTTTTATAATGAATCAGAGGCATCAAGCAAAACAACAACAACAAACAAACAGATAATGTGCAACTTGCCAACCTAGCAGTTCGAAAGCAAGAAATTGCAAGTAGATAAATAGGGACCACCTTGGTGGGAAGGTAACTGTTGCAATGGTGGGCCTGAAATGGCCTGCTGGGTCACGGAGTGACTGGTCACAAGGAAGGCACGGAAGCAAAGATGAAGTGGAAGACCAGTTCCAATTGGTTCGGCGTACTGGCATTTATTGCCTGCCTCGGGTACCTGTGTGCATAGGTTGTGCGTGACCCATCACAGAAGACTGCCGACTTAGCACAATGTTAATCCAGTTACATTTACAGAAGTTACTTGGAGGTGATGTGTAATCAGGATATTACCGGGAAGTCTGTTATCTACTAATTAACTACTGGCTGGCGAGGCCATTGTGTTGCCCTATCACGGAATCTTTCCGGGACTAACTTAATCAAGCATAAACATTGCAGTTTGCTCTCCTACTTAGAGTCCTTGGATATGATTTAATTACCACCTAGTGACTTTGCCTTTACCTATGTCCGAGCTAATGGTCAAGGTGTTATGCATGAATCTTTAACTATGGCTAATATTCATCCGCACCCAATTTCCATTCCAACCAAGTTATGAGGGTTCGAGGGCATGTGCGCCCGAACCCCCAACCTTTCAGGAAATGTTATGCCAATTACATCTGTGGATAAACCACAGGTAACAGCGTTCCGTGTGCTCCGGTGTCTAGTCATGCCTGCAACATGACCACGGAAACGTCTGCAGAAACAGATAGTGCTGGCTCTTCTGCTTTGAAACAGAGATGAGCATGAACCCTAGAGTCAGATACAACTGGCTTTCGAGCAAGGGAAACCTTTACCTTTACTAATTTTAGCTATGAAATAATTTAAGCCATGTAGCAAAATGCAATTTTATTGTTGTGGAAAGATGTCAACTTCTGTTTTTGTTCTGTGGTTGTTTTACTTAGTCTGGCCAGATTACAGTATCCTGTTTTATGGTAATAGAGTAGGGTTGGGGTAATAAAGATATATGGAATATAGCTATAAATGACAAACTAGCATGTGAACTAAATTTTAAAAAGGGATTAGTAAAAAAAACCAACCCCTGACTTCAGAGAAATATGGGGAGATCCTTTCAGAGATGGCGAACCTTTCAGAGACCAAGTGCAAAAACTCCCAAAACCCACTTAATTATCACAAAGTGCCAACACAGCAACAGGGAAAGAAGAAAATGCTCCCATTGGGCTGCTGGGCAGGGAGCAGGGCAAATTGTGCTGGGGTGACTGCACAGGTGCCCACAGAGAGGGCTCAGAGTGCCACCTCTGGCACTTGTGCCATAGGTACACCACCACTGTTATAGAATATGGGAAATGGGAAGGAGTAAAGCCAGGGCAAGTTCTTTTAACTTTTTGGACCAAGGGACCAAAATATACCGTAAATAAAATGTAATGGTATTATAGAGGTTAATTGAAGGTATATAATGTTCTACCAGTGATTGGTCCACATAGTAGTTTATCTAAGCTTGTTAAGATTTTGTGTATTTTCTTTATAATTGTATGTTGGTTTTTATGTTTATTTTGAATTTAAAAAGAAAAAAACAAAGCTATACATTAAATTGGGGACTAGGTCATCCTCCCTCAGACAGATTCAGGGGCCGGAAAGCCATTTTGCCCTTCCTCCACCACATATCACTTCCTGGTGTGGTGGAGGCTGTGGGGAGCCACATGAAATGGCACCATGGGCCGCATCCGGTTTATGTGCCACAGGTTGAGAATCCCTGATGTAGACCTTACCTGCACGATTTCATTGCACGGCCCATTTTTCTGGTCCAGGTCCTGAATGAAGGTTTCGAGAGAGGCAAGTTCCGCAGACAGCATGGCCAGGCTTCGATCACTTTTTATGGTAATCCCTTCCTCAGCCTTTTCCATCTTGATCAGCAGTTGCCTCTCTTGTTCAGCCAGACCACGATGCAATTGCCTGAATTCCACCATTATTACTTTTCTCATGGTCTTCATTTGCTTCTGCGGCAGGACGGAAAGAGGATGTAACACATTTATGTTAGGAATGCAGCCAGCGATATTTGAGGCATCAAGCGGTTAGCCACATGCAAATTCCACAAAAAGGGTAATATGTGGCTTTTTATCAACAAAAATCAGCTGACAAAGAACTTCCCAAAGCAGGGATTCTCAACCTGTGGCCCATGGGCTGGATGCGGCCCACGGCACCATTTCATGTGGACCCCCACCGCCTCCACCGCACCAGGAAGTGGTGGAAGAAGGGCAAAATGGCCGTTCAGCCCCCGAAGCTGTCAGAGGGAGCGTGACCCAGCTCCCCAGCTTAAAACGGTTGAGAACTCCTATCCTAAAGACTTAAAGACAATAGCCTGGCAATGGATTTGAAAGTAAGTTCATGCCAAAAGTAGACATTTTTGAAATAAAACCTTTGCAGTTCATACTGTTTTTCCAGATATTGATGACAGACTGTTTACATAGCTTGAAAATATAGATTAATGTTGCTGTTGTTTTTGGAGGGGTGGAGGACTACAAACTCAAAGGGACTGTAGTGGCTTAGTGGTTAAGATGCTGAACTTGATGATTAGAAGGTCAGCAGTTCGAGACCTGAGTGCTGCACAGTGGAGTGAGTGCCCATCATCTGTCCCAGCTCCTGCCAACCTAGCAGTTTGAAAGCTAGAAAAAGCAAGTAGATAAACAGGGATCACTTTGGTGGGAAAGGTAAGAGCATTCCATGTACACCAGTATCTAGTCATGCCTGACACATGTCTATAGAAACATCTGCAGACACAGACAGCACTGGCTCTTTGGCTATAAATGGACATGAGCACTGTGGTGGCTCAGTGGATTGGGCACTGAGCTGGAGACTGGAAGGTCTGGGTTTGATACCCAAGAGCTGCACAAAAGGGGACATGAAAGGAGCCTCATTTAGGCATCCCCTGAAAACAAAAACACTTGTTATTATGAAAACACATACACAAAATTTGCTGCTTTTGTACCTCTCAAACATTGTCACTTACAAGTAAGTCTTGGCTTTCATTCTCCATGTCACTTTTGTTCACCTGCATCATGCTTCTCTCCTCTTTGAAAGTCTTCAGATATTTCCAAATCTAATTGGGAAGGGGGAGGGAAGCACAATATGCTGTTTAATTCCCGTTTCACGGTTTATTCTAAGGAAGGAAAATGCTGCCCCACTTCACAACCTAATCCAGTTAATGGAGAGTCCTGAGAAAGACCCACACAAACCCTGACCAGATTATCAAACTGCCCCTAAAAAGCATCTACCAACACTTTTTTAACCTGTGTGTTAGCTGGGTGGTGGTGGTCTACTTTTTCGTTATGGTTAGTTAGGTACAGTCTAGTTTACTCAATTTGTAGCAGGTGCTATGGTCTCTAAAAAGTTCGGGAATGGACAAACTGAACCTACAATTAGCAAAGGCTCCTTCCAGTATTAGTTTCCAGTATTTTTCTTAATAAGCAAATCACTTCAGGATTATCAGCTAATTGGATACTTTCCTACTCCTGTATGGAGAGGCAGAAGTTAAAAAAAGCGTTCTTTTCTTTTGTGTAATTGAAATTGCACTACACACAATGCAAAGAAAATGTTAGATTAATCTAAGTCAGGGGTTCTCAACCTTTTCAAGCCGAGGGCCAGGTCACACACTCCCTCAGACAGCTTTGGGGGCTGGACGGCCATTTTCCCCTGCCTGCCACACATGACACTTCTGGGAGTGGCAGAGGTGGGGGGCATACGACATGGTGTTGCTGGCCGCATCCAGCCCCTGGGCTGTAGGTTGAGAACCCCTGACCCAAGCGATACAGCACATCACCAATGGCCTAGAACAGTGATGGCAAACCTTTTAGAGCCCGAGTGCCCAAACTGCAACCCAAAACCTACTTAGGCTGCTGGGCAGAGGGGCGGGGCGAACACTGTGCTCGGGTGACTGCACAGGTGCCCACAGAGATGGCTCTGAATTCCACCTCTGGCTGGCATGCCATGGGTTTGCCACCACTGGCCTAGAAGAAGACTCACCAAATTTCACTTACCCTGTGTAACAAACTCAGGGAGTTAATCCTTTGAATTTGACTAGAGAAGGTCACCTTTACATGCAACCCCTATCTGATCAAATAGAACATCTTCGCTTTTGAATGCCCCCAACTATAAACTTGATAGTTCAAATATATTTACATATTTATTTATGGCCTGAAGGAAGTACATTAGTCTTTTATTAGAGTCCCAGGATTTCATTTTATCCAACAATATCTGTAGATACTGGACTCTTATTGTGGCATATAATTGACAACTAAACAGAACGTGTGTAATATTTTCTATTTCTAGTGTTCCACAGACACCTGTTTTTATCCTGTTTCATGTAATCATATTTTATCTAGTGTATTTTATTTTAACCTTATATGGTCAGATGACTAATCAATTAGTAATAGCAAGCCCTAAAACCCTTTTATTTATTTTGGCACAGCTATAGGTCTTTAACTACATCCAATACAGCAAATTAAAGCCAAAAGATAACCTGTTTTCCAGTAAAGAAAAGCATTCATTGTTTACTATTTCCAAAGTTTTCTTAAAAGCCATTGAAAAGTACCATCTCAACATTGCTCTGTGAATAATTATTTTAAAATGAAGCACTTAAAAACAATTATATAAGGTTTTGGAATTTGTGCTCAATGATTTAGTTTCTTCCACCACAGACTGAAAGAGGGCCCTTTATATTAATTCAGGAAGAAACACCTGCCCTTTCAAATTTGGCACACAAAAGTAAAGTATTCTCAATTCTTGAGGCATATTTCCCTGAAAAAGAATACAGTATATGGAAATTAAACTATCATTTAAATGCTTCACTTGATTAATAAAAATATAAAAATATGTGGATTGAACAAAATACAAAAAGTACAAAAAAGACACAAACTTATTACGAGAAACTCATAAACAAATCTTAATAACAATCCACCTATTTATATATCCACCTTGCTCCCAAGGAGATAAAGGAAACCTGTATATACATATATTCTGCCAGTTTTATCCTCTACAATACATCCACCTTGTGAAATAGGTGTGGTTGGTACATAGGGACTAACACAGGGTCACCTAGTGTTCTTTTAGGGTCAAGAGCAGTGATGGGATTCAGCAGGTTGGCACCAGTTCGCCAGAGCCAGTAGCAGAAATTCTGGCTTGCCCCGCCCATCCAAGTTTTGAAATAAAGTAGTCCTAATTCAGGTGCAACGCAGGGCTTTCCTGCTGGCCACGCCCACCATACCACACCCACAGAGTAGGTAGTAAAAAAATTTTTTTATCCCACCACTGGCCAAGAGAAATGAGAAACTTGAATCTAGGTCTCCCCAACTTCTAACCAATATATAGTTCCACACTAGTGGTTGTATTTTTTACAAATAATTTTATGTAGAGGAGAAAGTGAAATGGGCTAATCCCAAACCGTAGGAAAAACAAATCAAAAGCAATCACACTTATATACCACCGCATAGCGTTTAGCGCGCTCTCTGGGCAGTTCACAAGTTAATTAGCATTTTTGCCCCCAAAATACCAACCTTGGAATTAGGTCAACCTTGAGCCCTGGTCAGGATCAAACTCGCAAACTTTTGGGTGCAGTACAACAGTTTAACCACTACACAACCAGGGCTCCTATGAAGCTAAGAAAAGCTAGAAAGTTCCTGCAGTTTTTGTTGTACCTTTCCTCTCCCACCATACCCATCAAGCACTGCTCTGGAAAATATGGGACCTGCGCAGAACTCTTCTGTGCATGCGCAGAAGTGTTCTGCGCATGCACAGTGACTACTTTCCCCGCCAGTCAAATTACGGGATGGTGGCAGGAAAGTGGAGGAAGTGGCGCAGAAATATGGGAAATCCCGGCCAATCCGGGATACTTGACAGGTATGTCTCCCATAACCTCCAAAAGCAGGGATTCTCAACCTGTGGCCTGCGGCACCATTTCATGTGCCCCCCCCCCACACCCAGAAGTGCCTTATGGTGAATAAAGGACACAATGGCCATCTAGCCCCCAAAGCTGTCTGAGGAAGCATGACCCAGCCCCCAGCTTTAAAAGGTTAGAAATTCCTGTATTAGACCTTACCAAGAAGCAATGAGTAACAGTGGCAATTCTTACTTTGTATTCCTGGAATGCCTCATCCAGTGGAACCACCTTGTGCGACTGATGGTCCATAGCCTTGTCACACACGGTACAGATGGGGATATTGTCCACCTTACAGAAGAGTTTCAGGGGCTCTCCGTGGCTTGTACACCAGTCCTCTCCTCTAATCTCCGGTTTCAGCTCTTTGGCTATCTTCACCATGTTGGCCAGCTGCAGGTTGGCCTTAAAGTTCTTCATGTGGATTGACACTGAACACTGAGGACACCGGGGACTAGTAGGAAGATCTCTCCAAAGGTAGCCAATGCACTGGAAGCAGAGATTATGGCCACAGTCTAGAATCATGGGGTCTTTGAAAAACTTCAGACAGCTGGGACAAGTGGCTTCATTTTGAAGCCTCTTCCATGGGTTTACCGACGCCATGGATCAAACACAACCAAGGCAGTAGTTCTTGGGTTGTTAAACCTTGGCTTACCTATGTCCACAGCCTATGCAAAAACTGGCCTTTTCTGTTTCCTACAAATGCAGTCCCCCAAATAATAGATAGCCACTGGAGAGATGCAACTGCAGCAGAGATTCCCACCAGCCTATAGAAGCCTTCATAAGCATTTAAGGTTCTTGTGAAGGCTTAAATAGACAAGGTACCTCAGACAGGCAGATCTGAGAGCCTATGAGAGTCAGACCTGGGAGGGGAAAGTAGCCAATGAGGAAGCAGGACCATCTAAAGCCCAGTCCCTTGTGTTCTGTTGTGATTCTGGAATCCTGTGTTTCTTCTTAGGGATGACGTCCTACAGATGTTGATGAAACCTACGTCTCAACTCAGCACATTTAGGATCCAGGCGTGAAGAGCAAGTCCAGGGATGATTCAGGAGAACAAAGAGAAGATGTTCCATTGATTCATACACAATGTGCCACCATCACAACCCCGAGAGGCCAGGTTGGTCCTGTCCCTAATCAACCCTCCACCTGAAACTCAATTAAGCTGTAACAAAGGAAACAGGTTTCAAGGGATCATCTAAGAAAGAAAGTAGTGCTTTTGGCCATTTCTTCCCAACCCCAGCTGTTCCTGTTCCACCTGGCTGTGTTAAGTTCATCAACTTCCAGCCGATTACAAACTGGTGACCATTCAACACCATGATTTGGTATGTGAGGTTTCTTGTGTTCCTTTCCATCATCCTTTCCCTTAGATATTATATGAGACTGTAACTTTAAGGGCAGAGGCTGCCCTTCATTAAAAACAAGCTCATCTGAGAGACTTCAAGCTGAAAAGCAAGGGTGTTCAGGCTTTAAACAGGCAAAGTGCTTTTGGGGTTCTGTTGTAATCTCAATGGGGGTTGAAATGGGGAGTGCAGTCCCTTCAATGTGTAGTGGCAAGAAATTGCAAGTAGATAAACAGGTACCACTTTGGTGGGAAAGTAAACAGTGTTCCGTGCACTCTGGTGTCTAGTCATGTCTGCCACATGACCACAGAAACATCTGCAGACACAGAGGGAGTTGGGTCTCTGAACCCTGGAGTCGGATACGACTGGCTTTTGAACAAGGGTGACCCTTTACCTGTAACCTCAAAGTGGCAGCATTCACCTGTTACCAATAACACTTGAGGGGGCTCCCTTTGGGGGCAGGAAACCATTACCCAAGTCCTCATTACAAGGGACACTATTGATCTGAGAAACCCTACCACCACCACCACCACTTCTTTCTGGTTTGAGGGCTGGTGATCTTACGTTACGTCTATTGTAGAACTACTTCAATCAACAGGGCTTTAAGACCACAACTTGTACTGTACTGCCATGCAATGAAACTGATATTAGATCTTGATCACATGGTTGGGGTAGGACCAGGTGGGGTCCAAGGTCAAAACTAATTGCAGGAATCACAGCACCAGCTCATTTGCCTTCTTGAGATGTTATCCTTAGCCTTGTCTTGCAATTAGACAAAGCTTTGAACCTGCAGTGAGAAATCCAAACAATGGGAAAATAAATCTTTAATATGAGTATACCTCTCTGTGTATTTAAAAATGATGAAATCTATTCTTATACATCAGACAAAAGAATACAGCTGTATCTATTTTGGTTCTAATTAACCAGTTTCCAGAATAACAAGACAAATGCCCTTTGAAATAGCCCTGTCCAGTCTTATTAATTCTTGGCAAAATTAGGTAAACAATAAATGTCAGGCTTGGCTAATTACTAGGACTGTAGGCTGTGGGTGTATTATTATTTAGGATTGTGAGAGTGTTACTTCCTTGTAAGAAATAAATGGCTCAGGGGAAAGGGGAGAGACAAGCTCTATTTCAGTCACCTTTTCACTTGAAACCTTTACTACTATCCTCTAATGTTTTCTAATTAGTTATATCGGTCTGGAGGATAATATCAGTTCCGCAGGTTAGGGTGGTTGCTCTGTCATTGGGGTACCAGTGGAATCCTAGACCCCAAAGTCAGTGTATCACATTGAAATGGCCAAAGCTTCAAACTAGGGGGCACTCCATGAAACTTTTGGGTACTAGTTCTCAAACAAATAAGGGAAAGTACTTTTTCACCCAGAGGATCACTGGTCTATGGAACTCCCTGCCAGAAGAAGTGGTGACAGCTGTCAGTCTTGACAGCTTTAAGAAAGGATTAGACAAGTTCATGGAGGACAAGGGGATCAATGGCTATAATTATGGATACTTAAGGACAACCTCCGGGTTGGAGAGATAGGCAGGATATCTCTCAATGCCACTTCCAGGGAATCCTAAGCAGGTGAAGGCATCTCCTTGGGAATACCCTGAAGGAAATGGTGAGCCACTGTGTGAGACAGGATGCTGGACTGGATGGGCTGTGGCCTGTTCCAGCAAGGCTGTTCTTATGTTCTTATGTTTACTTGGGATAGATAAAACTCACTTCAGTTTGGTAAGGTAATGGTCTCCCTTGCTCGAAAGCCAGTCATATCTGACTCTAGGAACTGGTGCTCATCTCTGTTTATAGGCAAAGAGCCAGCACACGTTTCTATGAGCATGTAGCAGGCATAAATTAGACACCGGAGTGAATGAAAAGCTGTTTACCTTCCTACCGAAATGGTCCCTGTTTATCTACTTGCAGTTTCTTGCTTTCAAACTCCTAGGTTGGCAGGAGCTGGGACAGATAACAGGAGCTCACTCCATTGTGCAGCACTCAGGTCTAGAACTGCTGACCTGCCAACCTTCTAGTCATCAGATTCAGTGTCTTAACCACTAAGCCACTGCAGTCCCTTGATGATACATAACAACAATAAGCAATATGTCAGTAAACCAAATATAAACTGCTGGTGTGCACAACATTATAAAGAATGTCTGCCCAAATGTCAGAATTTTCCTTGTTTTAAATACACATCCACACATGTAATAGCAAACAGATTGTCTCGCACATTTAAGTCTAGTCGTGCCTGCCACATGTCCACAGGTATGTCTGCAGACACAGACAGCACTGGCTCTTTGGCTATACACAGATGAGCACTGAATCCTAGAGTTGGATATGACTGGCATTCGAGCAAGGGCGACCTTACAATCAAGTTGACTTCAACTTATGGCAACCCTACATTTGAATGATCTCAGTCAGATCTCAGCTGTTTCTGCTCTTGTAGGCTCAGGCCTGTGGATTCCTTTAGAGCAGGGATTCTCAACGTGTGGCCCATAGGCTGGATGTAGCCCACAGCACCATTCCATGTGCCCTGCCACTGCCTCCACCACACTAGGAAGTGCCACGTGGTGGAGAGCTGTCTGAGGGAGCCTGACCTGGCCCCTGGCTTTAAAAGGTTTAGACTTTCTAGTTGTCAAGTTCAATGTCTTAACCACCAAGACACATCCTTACACATGATTTTTTCTAATTCCTTCATTGCTGTCCTTCTGAGTCTCAGTCATGTTCTGATTTCATGGCTGCAGTCCCCATTTGATGATTAGGCCATGGTATTCAAAAACAGAGATATGCAAGTTTGCAAATGCGCCAATCAAAAAATTACTCAACATTTCAAAGCATTGGAAATTGGTTAGTGTACCAAATAAGTAGTAACATTTCCAGTTGTTCATTTCAAGTTAAATATGTGGTGGTGGTGGTGGTAGAATTCAGTGGGTAGGGAGGCAGCCAACTCCACTCAGTGACCATGTTTCATTCATGAGGAGTTTTCTGAGTTTATACAACAGGGGTGCCCAAACTTCTCGGGCTGTGGGCCTGACCACACAACCCAGACAGTTGATCAGGCTGGTCACATAGTTCCTCCCACTGGAAGCAGAAGTAAAATGCTCATGCGCAGAATGCTGCTGTAAATACACCTGTGGCTGTCGCAAGCACATTTATGACAGCCACGGGTGCATTTGCAGCAGTGTTCTGTCCATGTGCAGGTGCGTTTTACTTCCACTTCTGGGAGCTGCAAGGGTAGTGTGGGCCGGATGAATTGGCATCAGGGCCCGTATATGGCCCACAGGCCATAGTTTGAGCACCCCTGTTCTGCACAGTTGTTTGGGCTTATTGAAAACTCAAGGAGTTGTTTTGTCACATCTTGCACTTTTGCCATCAGGGAGGCTCACAAACCACGCCTCTGTCAATCCACCACCCCATCCTGCCTTGTTGCAAATGATATGATAGATCCTTGTCCTGGCTCTTTGTTCAGTTCTCACTTTACCAGTGGTGGGCATCAGGAGGTTCGCACCAGTTAGCCAGAACCCGTAGCAGAAATTCTGGCTGGCCCTGCCCATCCAAGTTTTGAAATAAAGTATTGTAGTGCTAATTTGGGTGCAACGCAGGGGCAAGGCTTTCCCCCTGGCCATGCTCACCATACCACGCCTACAGTGTGATAGTAAAAATTTTGGAAGTCCATCACTACACTTTACCCAAATGAAATCCATAAAGACTTTCCTGCAATAGTTGTTGTTTTTTAAGTCACAAAAAGTTGTGGCACCTTTAAAAGACTGTTACATTTTACTGTGAACTTTGTGAGCTTTTTTTCTCTGAGGAAATGGATTTAATCTATGAAAGTTCACACTAAGAGAGGGCAGTTGGTTGTTAAAGTGCCACAATGTTTATCTTCATCTTATTTTTGTAGTTTTTACTTTTGTTTTATTTTGTTTTTTAAAGTGGATTTGATCCCTGAAAATTTACACTCAGATAGAGCAGCAGTTAGTTTTTAAAAGTGCCAAAATGTTTTTTGTCTTTTATTTTCGTAGTTTTCACTTTTGTTTCAATTTGTTTATTCTTCTTCCATGTCTAGACCAGACATGAAACTGACAAAATGAAGGCACCTTTTGGTGAGTTAATTCTGGAGTTCCTTTTACCTGACCTAGTGTGGGAAAGATTAGCTGACAACACAAGGTTGTAGTTACCAGGGTATGCCTGATTGTAATTCAAAATTACCACAATCTTTGAGGAGGCTCTTTCTGTGTACCCCATTTTGTTTATTGTTATGTATGTATGTATGTGTGCATGTTCATTATACTGTAAAGGCAAGAATGTAACCACTCCAAATACCAACGATCTCAGCTGTAAAGGAACGCGAGCAGACAGCCCATAGAGGGCAGCTGCGAGCGTTCAGTCTCACATGGTCCACATTGCTCAATTACAAACAGCCGCGGGAAAACCTTCCCCGCATTCAGCAGCAGAAGAAAGAGGCGTGCCTGGGCGAGGCCACGCCGGTAGCAGCCAATGAGCTACCGTGCTACAAGATTCAAATGTAGAGTGCTACTGTATATATTGAGATGTATCACCGCCATTTCCTCATGCTTCACCGGAACGCCATGCAATAAACCTGTGTTAAACCAACCCTTCGGTTGTCCTGCTGTCGTTGGTCCCATACACTAAATTGGCGACGAGGATGGGATATGGCTGCCCACGGGACCAAGACATGCGCCGGCTACGAGATCAGGAAGCCGGGAGACTTGGAGCTGTTTGAGATAGACTTCAACGCAGCGCTGGTGGAGCTCGAAGTCTCAGATGAGGCCAAGAAGAGGGCCATTTTCGTCCGCATGCTCGGACACGAGACCAAGAGGACCTTGGTGGACCTGATCGCGCCGAGGAAGGTGGGCGACCTTAAAGCCACAGAGCTCCTGGCGGCACTGCGCGCCCATCTCCGGCCAGCGATAGCGATGTTCCCCGCTCGGAGCGCGTTCTGGAGGCGAGTCCAGGCGCCCGGGGAATCGGTCGCCGAGTTCGCCGCGGCCCTGCGGCTGGCCGCCGGCCCATGTAAGTGGGAGACCCCAGAAGTCACCCTCCGGGACTGCCTGCTCTGCGGTCTGAGGGATACCGAGACTCAGCGCGCGCTGATGAAAAGAGAGCCGCCTCCCACGTGGCAACAAGTCCTCGACACGGCGCAGGCCGCCGAGGCCACGACTGCCGGGGTGCAAGAGCTTCAGCACTGGCGCCCGAAGCCCGCCAAGGCAGAGAGCTCGGTGCGCGCGGCCCGGCGAGTTTCGAACTCGTCTGCGGAGAGCAGCGACGACGAGGACGTCCGGAGGGTCCAGAGAGAGGGCCGGCGCTGCGACGGCTGCGGCGCCGCCCACGCCCGCGCCAAATGCCCCTTCCGCAAGGCCGAGTGCCACAACTGCGGCCGGCGCGGGCACATCGCCAAGGTCTGCCGGAAACGGCGCGAGGCCACAACAAGGAGTTCTCCAGACCGCTCGGCGAGGCAGGACCGCACCACGAGGCCCAAGGACGGCACCCGGACCACGAGGACGCGGGACGGCGTTGGGCGCATCTCCGACGACAGCGAGGACGACGCCCCGGTTTGCAGCGTTTCCACGGCGCACCCCCGTTACTTCGTTGAGGTAGTAATACAAGGGGCCCCTGTTAGAATGGAGGTGGACTCGGGTTCGTCATACTCTATTATTCCCCAGGGAGAGTTCATGAAAATCGCCCCCCGCGTGCGGCCCAAGCTCAAAGCGTTGAGGGCCACACTAAAGGACGTGCAAGGGAACCGCATCCCAGTGTTGGGGGTTGGGAAGTTCCAGGTCCAGTTTAAAAAGCACACCGCAACGCTTCCCCTAGTCGTCCTCAAGGGAGGAAAGTGCAGCCTCCTCGGGACTCAATGGTTCCAGCCCCTGGGGTTGTCCATTGGGGGGGTGCACGCCGTGGGAGCACACGCCACCGGGACTGATCCAATACAGAGCGTGTGCGACGCGCACCCCGAGGTTTTCAAAAAGGGGCTCGGAAAATTCAAGGGCCCCCCAGTGACTTTCGACCTGGACCCTGAAGTACGTCCAATCAGACTTAAACCGCGCAGAGTGCCTTTCGCACTAAAGGACAAAATAGAGGCGGAGCTGGACAAGTTGGTGGGCCAGGGGATTCTTGTTCCTGTTGATTCTGCGGAGTGGGAAACTCCAATTGTAACAGCGCTCAAGGCCAACGGGGAGGTCCGCATATGCGCTGATTACAAGTGCACCATCAATAAGGCGATCCGCCCTAATGCGTATCCGGTGCCGGTAGTCAGCCACTTGTTGGCCAGGTTACACGGGGGGAGGTGTTTCGCTAAACTCGACCTGGCCCAAGCCTACCAGCAACTCCCGGTGACCCCCGCTGCAGCTGCTGCACAGACCATAGTCACCCACAAAGGGGCGTTCCAGGTATCGCGCCTCCAATTCGGCGTGAATTCGGCGCCCGGGATTTTCCAGTCACTCGTGGAACGCCTCCTGAAGGGGTTAGAGGGGGTGTTACCCTACTTTGATGACGTATTGATTACAGGGGGGAGCCGGGCCGAATTAGCAACAAGGTTGGGAAAGGTCCTGGCAATATTCGAAAAGGCGGGGTTGCGGTTGCGAAAAGACAAATGCGTTTTCTTCGCAACTGAGGTTGAGTTCCTAGGGTTCCGTGTTACTCCCGAGGGAATCAGGCCATCCCAATCCAAGGTGGCCGCCATCAAGAAGGCCCCTCGCCCCACCTCCAAGCCCGAGTTGCAGTCGTTCCTTGGACTGCTCAACTTTTACCACTCCTTCCTCCCGCGGAAGGCAGCAGTAGCGGAGCCGCTACACAAATTGTTAAAAAAGGACGAGGCATGGAAGTGGGGCGACGACCAGGAGAGGGCTTTCAATGACCTGAAGCAACTCCTGGCATCAGATGCGGTACTGACCCATTTCAATCCCAAACGCCCAGTGGTCCTGATATGCGATGCATCCCCGGTGGGGGTGGGGGCGGTGTTATGCCACGTACTGGAGAACGGGAGGGAGGCCCCGATAGCGTTCTACTCTAGGTCCTTGTCCCAAGCGGAGAGAAACTATGCCCAGACAGACAGGGAAGCCCTAGCGATAATTGCAGGGACTAAGAAATTTCATGATTTCGTGTACGGCCGCCCCTTCACCATAGTGACTGACCATAAGCCCTTGCTAGGCATTTTCACCGCAGATAAGCCCACACCCCAAATCCTGTCCCCGAGAATGCTCAGGTGGGCCATTTTTCTCAACGCGTATCAGCACGCGTTGGTATACCGGCCCGGGAAGGAGATCAGCCATGCGGATGCCCTGTCGAGGTCCCCCATTCCCCGGGATTGCTGCCACGTGGGCGAAGTAGAGAGGGACCACCAGGTTTTAATGATAGAGGTCCTAGACTCCCCTCCAGTAGTACCGGCCGACATCGCTAAAGCGACCGGCAAGGACAAAACGCTGGCCACAGTTTGCTCCTGGGTACAGAAAGGGTGGCCCGTGTCTTCCCCAGCAGCGGAATTCGACACATTTTTCAAAAAGAAACTAGAGTTGTCCCTAGAGAGGGGCTGCCTTTTGTGGGGACAGCGGGTAGTGATCCCCACGTCTCTCCGGCCGAGGGTGCTTAAACTGCTGCACGTCAGCCACCCGGGGATCGTCCGCTCTAAGGCGCTGGCCCGCAGTTACTTTTGGTGGCCCCAGCTAGACGCCGACATCGAACACATGGTCAGCACTTGCGAAGCGTGCCAGAGCTCCAGGCCAGAAGAGGCCCGCTCGCCACACAGGGAGTGGGACGCAGCGAGGGGGCCCTGGTCCCGGGTACACGTAGACTTTGCTGGCCCGTTCAGGGGAACGCTTTTCCTCCTTGTGGTGGACGCGTTCTCCAAGTGGTTGGAGGTCATCCCAGTCTCGAGCACCTCCTCGGCCACAACAATTAAACAGCTACGGAGGGTCTTTTCCACGTTCGGTTTACCCGACACCCTCGTCAGCGATAACGCTAGCTGTTTCACGTCCGCCGAGTTCGGGGCGTTCATGGAGCGAAACGCCATTCGGCACATCACCTCCGCCCCCTTTCACCCGGCCACCAACGGCCAGGTAGAGCGCCTCGTGCGCACCACGAAAGACGCGCTGCTGCGCATGGGCCCCGGAGACCTCGACCTGAAATTGTGCCAATTCCTGCTAAGGTACAGGGTCACCCCATTGGCGTCAGGGCACTCCCCCGCAGAGCTGCTGATGCGCAGGAAGCTGGCCACGGGAATCTCCAAGCTAGACCCCACGAGAGTAGAGGACAAGGGGTGGAACATAGGGGTGGAACCTTCAAAGAGTTTCAGCGTAGGCGCCCCGGTGCACTGCAGGAACTACGCCAGCGCGGGGCCAGCCTGGGTGCCGGGCACCGTAGTAGAACGAACCGGCCCCGTCTCATACCGCGTGGAGACCAGTACAGGTTTCCTGTGGAGGCGACACGTGGACCAACTCAGGCGCAGGGTCCCCGGAGAGCAGGACGGAGACGAGACAAGCAGTGAATCAGCGTTAGGGTACTCCCCCACCCGTTTAACCCAAGGGGGAGGGAAAGGGGAACATGGGCCCCCACCAAGGGGGGAGGAAAGGGAATCGATCCACAGAGATCTTTTGCGGGAGTTCGCGGCAGAAAGGAAGAGCCCCGACCTCACACATACCCCCCGGAATTTTCCCCAAAACACAGATGCCCATAGAAGTTTAGACGTTGATTTACAGTACCAGGGGGAGTTAGCGGAGTGGTCCCCCACCCGTCCTAGCGAAAAGAGGGGTTTCAGTTCAGCCCCTGGTACTTCCAGTCCAAGTAGTCCCTGTGAGTTAGAATGCAATATAGCGCCAATTTCCCGGAGGCCGACACCCCCAAGACGGGAGGCAACAGCAAGTCCGCCCACCACAGTCTCAAGGTCCCCCGAGCAAGGATCGCAAGGTAGCAGGACCACAAGGGCGACCTCATCGGTTCCGCGGTTCACAATAGGCGGGTCCCCGGGGTCCGAGAGCAACAGGCAGGGATTCACCTCCCAACTGTTCATTCCATTCCCATCCCCGGGCGCAGGGCAGGCACGGACGCCCCACAGAGCCACTAACGAATCCCCGTTTCCCGTTGCAGGACAAGCACCCGCGGAGTCAGGGATCACAGGCTCTCCAGTACTAGGGCAGACGCAGGCACGCCCCAAGCGCACGTGCGGCAAGCCACAATGGTTGCGGGACTTCGTCCCATCCTAGGGGGGAGGGATGTTATGTATGTATGTATGTGTGCATGTTCATTATACTGTAAAGGCAAGAATGTAACCACTCCAAATACCAACGATCTCAGCTGTAAAGGAACGCGAGCAGACAGCCCATAGAGGGCAGCTGCGAGCGTTCAGTCTCACATGGTCCACATTGCTCAATTACAAACAGCCGCGGGAAAACCTTCCCCGCATTCAGCAGCAGAAGAAAGAGGCGTGCCTGGGCGAGGCCACGCCGGTAGCAGCCAATGAGCTACCGTGCTACAAGATTCAAATGTAGAGTGCTACTGTATATATTGAGATGTATCACCGCCATTTCCTCATGCTTCACCGGAACGCCATGCAATAAACCTGTGTTAAACCAACCCTTCGGTTGTCCTGCTGTCGTTGGTCCCATACACTAAATTTATTTAGTAGATTTGATCCATGAAAGTACACACTACAATAGAGCAGTTAGTTTTAAAGTACTACAATGTTTTTCTCTATTTTAGTTTCGTAGTGTTCACTTTTGTTTCATTTGTTTCATTATCCATTACAGTTTGACCATATCTGACTCTAAGGTTCAGTGCTCATCTCTGTTTATAGCCAAAGAGCCAGCGCTGTCTGAGTCTGCAGACATTTCCGTGGTCATGTGGCAGGCATGACTAAACACCGGAGTGCATGGAATGTTGTTTACCTTCCCCCAAAGTGGTACCTATTCATCTACTTGCAATTTCTTGCTTTGGAACTGCTAGGTTGGGGCGTGGCCAAGATGGCCATGGAGTAACAAGAGCTTTGTTTTGCTTGCGCTGCAAAAGTGGCTTAACTTTTAAACTGATGACAAACCGGCGGTAAAAAAGTCTTTAAAAAGACTTTAAAGTAAGCCCTGCTCCTCCGGCTGCTGCTGGTATCAAGAGGTGCTCGGAATCCGAAGATTGGGCGGCGAGAGAGACGTGGCGCAAGCCGCACTGATCGAGGCGCCTGAGGTCGGACGGGAGCTTGGAATAGACTGACCTGGAGGTTTGGAGGCTCGGAGGCATGGAATAAAAAGATCGTGGCTGCGAGGAGGACGAAAGAGCGGCTCAAAGCGGAGTTCTGTGGAGTTTTGTGGTCCCAAAGTCGCAGTAAGTGCTGAGGAAATTGAATGGGAAGAAGAAGGAGGAGGGCTGAGTAACGGCGGCGGTTCCCTAAAAACAAAACCTAAGCATTGCCGAAACCAGGCTTGTGTAGAAGGATAGAGGTGGTCTTTTGGTGCTGTTTGGACGAAGAGGAAGGAGAGGGGGAACAACGTGCTTTAAAAAGAATTAAAGACAAGCCCGAGTTTCGAACCACGGATGGAGGAGAGGAAGGCGGGGGCCGCCTCGTGACTACGCTGCCACGGTTGGGATTACAAGGAAATCTTTATGGAGGTGGAATTTGAGCATTGCTTCGCCGTTTTTGTCTGTTTGACTAGGTTTTTAAACTTTTAAAATTTGATATCTTCTTACTCAGAATCTTTCTCTTTTGAAACATATAGTTACTAGCATATTTTGCCCAGCGGTGCCGGGCTTTTAAAAATTGTGTTGGATACTAAAGGGTTTCATTTTTTTTCTTGAACCAATGGTGCTGGGCTGTTTTAAATGGTGGTGTAAGGTTTTTTGATTTTGTGGCTTCGAGGCGCTTCGTCCGCCTACGGCAGACTTGCGCTCCCAGTGTCTTTTTTTTTGGTTCTTTTTTTTTTTTTGCGTGCTGGCTTCCTCAGTGCCGGGCTCCTTAATTTGGTTTTTGAACGTGTTTCTTATGTTTATGATTTTTTTATAAAAAAAATAATTTATTTAATTTAATATTATTTAGTTTAAAATTTAATTTTGTTTTTTAAAATGTTTATTTTTACGAATTTTTTTTGTTTTGGTTTTTTGGAGTGAAAAGTGATTTCCCTCTTTTTTTGGTAATTTTTGAGTTTAGTGTGTTTATTTTTGAATGTTTTTCTAACTTATTTGATTAATTTTGGAATTAATCTTATTATTTTTAATATTTTTGAATGTTTTTTCTCTTTTGGCCTCCGGGTGGGGGTGGTGAGCTTTTGTGCCTCTCTTTACAATTGTTCTCTTCTGTCCTCTGGGTGTGGCTTCCGGTAAGTTTCCTCTTTCTCATTTGAGTTCCGGTTCTCATAGAAGGAAGACGTCTTTTGGTAAGTTCTCGGGGGGGGGTTGGGGGGGATTTTTTTGGGGGGGGGTGTCTGTGCGTTTTGTTCTTGTTTATTTTTGGCTGTTTTGTGTTTTATTTTTGGATTTTTGTGTCTTGGAATGTTTTTTGTTTGTGTTTGTGTTTTTATTTTTTCAGTGGGGGGGGTGGCTTTCTTTCCCGCGGGCCATGCTGGCTGGCCCGTGGGAAGGAAGGGCAATTGCGGGGAGGCTTTCTTTCCCATGGGCCATGCTGGCTGGTCTGTGGGAAGGAACGGCATTGGCGGGGTGGTGGTGCTTTCTTTTCCACGGGCCATACTGGCTGGCCTGTGGAAAGGAAGGGCAGCGGCGGTGGGGGGTTTCATTTTTTTCCCGCGGGCCATACTGGCTGGCCTGTGGGGAAGAAGGGCAGTTGCAGGGGGAGGGGTTGTTTGTATTTTTTGCGTGCCAGCTGGCCCTTCGAATGGAAGGGCAGTGGCGGCCGGGGGTTTACTTTTTTTCCCCACGGGCCATGCTGGCTCGCCCGTGGGGAAGAATGGCAGCGGCAGCGGGCGTTTTTTTAACTTTTATTTTTCGCGTGCCGGCCGCCTCAGCGTTCTGTGCGCTAATGGCGTGCAGGACGCTGGGGCTTGTAGTTTTGGCTGCGCGTGTTTGCTTTCTGTGGCGGTTTTTCTCTTGCGGCTTTTTTTTAATTGGCCACGGCGCCTTTTCGAACGTTCATTTTGCCGCGCTGCTCAGCCTGATTGGCTCTGGCGCGGCGCGGTGAAAGGAACTTTGGGAATTGAAGTTCCCTTTTTTTGTTTGCGACTGGGGGGCTCCTGCCCCCGGGTCGAAAATTTCAACCCGACAGTTACCTGCGAACCCCGTTCGGGCGAGTGAACGGAGGCTCGGACGGGGCTAGTGGGGCCTGGTGCAACATCCTTTGTCACATTCCAACGGTTAACGCACCATTTTATAGGTAATAGATTCTCCTCTATACTGTTACAGTGTATCCCTCTCTATCTCAAGGCATGGTAACAGTCTCACAGCTGTGATACAAATTAATCAGTCCCTGATGGTGTGTTTTTGTTTTTCTCTGTATTATTGAGGATATCTCTACAAGCAAGATTGGATGTGGAAAGTACTTTTTTAAAAAAAAATGTTGTTTTTTTGGGTCTTTGCTGGAAGTGGATTATAACAATTTTTTATTGAATTTCTAATCAAGAATAAGGGATTAAAATTAATATTGGTTATTTTGGTATTATCAAGCATCATCAAACATAAGGTGTGGTTCTTAACAAGTGGATTATATATTTTTGAAATCCTTTATTATTGGATACCATTTGTTTTTGGATTTTTGATGTTTGTGGAATAGAACAATCAAATTTTTGCTAAATTTATAACCAAGCCAGAGGATTAATTATTATCACTGATTACAATATTTGCAACACTGGAACAGGCTCAAGGGGAGGTTTCACCGAGAGTCAAGAGTATTGCAGCATTGAAACTTTTATTTGACGTTACCATGGATAAGGTCACAAAAGGAAAGGCAAAGGATGCAAAGGAGGAGGAGCCTGTGGTTAAATCTAAGAGAAAGGATAAAGTATCAGTGGAGGAGGTGCCCTCATCGGCATTACCATCACCTGAACCCTATGATCAGACCTAAATCATGGTTGAATTTGGCAAATTGTTTCAGAAAATGGAGAAGATGGAGGAGGCAAGAGTGAAGGATAAGAATGAAATGTTGAAAAAACAGGATAAGGTGGTCTCGACCGTTGTGGACTTCTCCAAAAAAGTGGAATTAAGCTTGCAAAAAATAGAGGGAAATGTTAAACTGATGCAAAATGAAGTAAAAAGCATGAAAGGTGAAATAAAAGAGACTCAAGAAGGTGTGAGGGAGAATAAGATGAAAATGGATGAGCATGAAAAAAGGATAGATGCTATGGAAGAATTGATGAGAAAGCAGAACATTGTGATACGTCATTTGATTGAAAGGACACCAGACCAGCTAAGAGATAGAGTTGTTCAATGGCTAAATAATTTGAAAATGGGAAAATATTTTGTGCAGGAGGATATTGTAAGTGCATATAGAGTGGGCCCAAGAAGGGGAAAAGTTGTTCAAAGAAATGTTTTGGTTAAATTTGCAAATTGGGGCGATAAACTCAGAGTAATGGCATTTTTAAAACAAGCTGGGTCTGGCGCTCTGAAAATCGATGGCTCTGATGTTGAAGTTTATAATGACATTTCTATTAAGGAGCGAGCTTGGAGATATAAGATGAAACCGGTAACCAAATTGTTGACGAAAAAAGGCATAAGATATAATTGGAGATTTTCACAGCAGCTGAGATTTTTCTATGAAAAAAATGCAGGTCATTGATGCAGGGACTGATCCATTGGAGTACCTGAGTTTGCTTGATTTGGTTAAGACGGGCTCAGAGGATTGGGTAACTCTTAGAAAAGATCTGTTGGAATCAGGTGGCATAAGAAGAGATTATGAGGGTGCAGAAGCAGGTGGCGCCACAGGCGGAGGGCAACAGGGATGAGAAGAGGAGGAGCTATCATTGATTGTGGTGGAGGAAGAGATAGGTAAGGGTTAGAAGGTAAAAGGGTTGTGAATTCTTATATGATACAAGGTTTTTTTTGGTGTTATAATGGGAAAGGTGCACTAGAGCATTAACCCCCAGGTTCATCTTGCATGTTCCCCCCCCCTCCCCTCTTTGGAGAATGAAGGTGGCTTTTTTTTAAAGAAAGTGGGGAGGTTGATTTTGTATGTTATATGTTATATGTTTTCTTTTTTAAAAAATTATTTTGGGTTAAAGGTAGCACGCCCAATGGAGAGCTTAGAAGAGAGAGGAGAGGATGTTGAACTAAAATGTGAGAAGCATTAAAGTATTAATGTGGAATGTAAAAGGTACAGGATCTGTTCTCAAGAGGAGGAGGCTAGAAGCGGCTGTGAGGAAGGATAGACCGGACATATCTATCTTCAGGAAACTCATCAGAAATCACAGGATGCAAATAGAATCTTTTTAGGGTGGATGCAACATTACGAAAAGGCATTTGGTACATCAAAAGCAAGAGGAATTGCAGTTTTGATCTCTACTAGATTAGGATTCGAGATAATAAAAAGTATCTCAGATCCAGAAGGCAGATATTTGATAGTAAAAGGGAAAATAGAGGATGAGGAAATAACTTTGGTGAATGTTTACGCATCAAATGAATGTCAAGCTAATTTTTTAGAAAAAATTCGTAAGATTGTGGAAATAGAAAAATCAGCAAAGATGATAGTGGCGGGTGATTTTAATTTAGTGAGATCAAATTTGGATTGTACAAATGTAACAAGGTGTGGGGTAGGCATTAAAGGCAAAACTTTGGATAATTGGATGGCTGCATTAGGATTGAAAGATACTTGGAGAGAGATCAGGGGGTCTGAAAGGGGGTACTCGTATTTTTCACATGTTCATAGCTCCTATTCCAGAATAGATTATATATTTGTATCTGAAAATATGGTCAAAAATATTGAGGAGATTGAAATTGGAATTTTTAAGGAATCAGATCATGCCAAAGTGGTTTTGGATTTGAGGTGGCAGAATGATGGTAGAAGGAGGAGGACTTGGAAGTACGATCCCAGTTTATTTAAAGATCAAAAGAGTAAAGAACAAATTACAAAAAGCTGGATGGAAAGCTGGCAATGGAATGATAATGATGAGGTAAATTTTAACATGGTTTGGGATGCCATGAAGTCGGTTTTTAGAGGGGAATGTATAAAGTTGGCAAGTAACAGATATAAAAAATACGGGTTGGCACAAGATAAAAGTGAAAAAGAAATAAAACAGTTACAGGAAGAACATTCAAAAAACAAAGATAAGAAATTTTTTACAAAACTGCAAAGATTGAAAGTAGAATTGGCTGGTAAAGAAATAGAAAAGGTCAAAAGAGATTTGATATATTTAAATAGGGAATATTTTGAATTCAATAATAAAAATTCAAGATTATTGGCAAAAGCGGCAAAAGCTAAAAGACAAAAAAGAGAAATGGAGTTTTGGTTAATGATCAAGGGGTAAGATGTAACAAGATTATGGACAAGTGTGAAATTGTGAAGAAATTTTATCAAACTTTGTATGCAAAAAAAGAGATAGATGAGGAGAAGCTTAAAAAGTTGTTAGAGAGGCAAACAACAAGTGGAATAAAACAGGAATATCGGGATAGTATGGAAGAGCAAGTTTCGGAAAAGGAGGTAAAGGAAGTAATAGCATGGCTGAAGCTAGGCAAAGCTCCAGGCGAGGATGGTTTACCGGCCCATTTCTACAAGGAATTTAAAGATGTGGTGGCACCAAAATTAGTGAAATTGTATAATTATATATTAGATGGTGGGCAAATTCCGACTTCATGGTATAGAACCACAATCGTTCTGTTGCCGAAACCGGGAAAGAATCTGGAGAAGGTGGAATCGTACAGACCAATTTCTCTTATAAATCAAGATGCTAAGATCTTCACAGCAATATTGGCAAATCGTTTAAACAAGTTCATGGGGGAATATATAAATGAAGACCAAGTGGGCTTCTTAAAAGGGAGGCATATGGCAGATTTAACTAGAAGAGTATTAGATCTAATAGATAATGTGAATCAAACAAGAGAAAAGTGGGTTTAATATCTTTGGATATCTTTAAAGCATTTGATTCCCTACAATGGACCTCGATGAAGGAAATAATTAAAAGCTACGGATTTGGTGATAAATTTAGAAGAGTAATTGATTTATTATATCAGAAAGGGACAGCCAGGATTAGAGTAAATGATGAGGTCACAGATGGGGTAAAGTTAGAGGCAGGCACCAGACAGGGCTGTCCGTTGTCTCCTATATTGTTTATCATGGCAATGGAAATATTGGCAAAAATGATAAGAGAGGATGTAAAAATAGAAG
The DNA here is from genome assembly GCA_035047305.1 of Bradypodion pumilum. NCBI lineage: Eukaryota > Metazoa > Chordata > Lepidosauria > Squamata > Chamaeleonidae > Bradypodion > Bradypodion pumilum. Next base: position 451,083,087 of record JAWDJD010000002.1, on the reverse strand, counting down.
GGATAACGGGTAATAAAATAAGCACGTATGCCGATGACACATTGATAATTGTTAAACATCCAGAGAAGGTTATGGATAGGATCAGAATGCAATTTAAGGAGTTCAAGGATATCACGGGTTTGAAGATAAATTGGGATAAATCGGAAATGATATTGTATAATATGGGTGAAAGGGAAATTAAGAAAATAAAGGGACTAAGTAATATTCAAATTAAAGATAAGTTGAAATATTTGGGGATACTTATATCAAATAGTATGGAAGATCTTAAAAGATTGAATTATGATAGTTTAAAAACGGAGATTAAGATTAGAATACAAAGTTTCCAAAAGCTGAAATTGTCATGGTTTGGGAGAATTGCACTTACTAAAATGATGTTGTTACCTAGAATTAATTTTTTATTTGATGCATTGGCAATTCAATTGAAAGACAAAGAAATCAATGAGTTTCAAAAGTTGTTCAATAATTTTTGCAATGGAGGTAAAAAGTCTAGACTACCAAAAAAATTATGGTACCTACCTCAGAAAGAAGGGGGCTTAGGAATGCCGAATCTACTGGCATATTACCGTGCTTTTCAAATTAAGAATGTAGTGAAGATCTTGGCAAGAGAAAAAACGATATGGGAGGAATTGGAGATGAAAGATTTTAAGAAGATAGGCAAAAGGATTTTTTGGGGAGCAGAAGCAGGAAACATAACCATTAATAATATAATGATGAAGGGAGTTATGGGTGTATGGAAAAGGTTGAAGAATGATCTGGCACCAAATTTCTCCCCAATTTTGGAACTAGCAGATATGGCCTGTTTTCCATTAAAAATAAACAAAGAAATAAAGGAAATATTGGAAGAAAATGATTTTTTTCTGATGAAAGACGTTACGGATTTGCAGTGTTGAAAGTAGGAAGAAAAAGTTGTTCGAACAGTTGAAATTGAATTGGTTTCAGATAATGAAGGTTAATAATTGGAATGCCAATAATTGGAATGCAAGAGAAATAGATATAGATAGAGAAAAGACGGAGTTTGAGGAATTAGTATTTAAAATTAGGAAAGGCGATAGAAGCATTAAGGGCTTAGAAAGTAAACTCTATATTTTAATAAATAGGGAGAGTGATCCACAGGAGGTTTTGAAATTGAAGTGGGAGCAGGATTTGAATATAAAGATAGAAAAAGATGTATGGAGAAATAAATGGAAAAAGAGGATAATGAGAACTATGTCAGTTAGAATTAAAGAACACAACTATAAAATGCTGTGGAGATGGTATCTGACACCAGTGAGGTTACACCAGATTGATAACAAAAAGGACAATTTATGTTGGAGATGTAAAAATACTATAGGAACTTATGAACACATGTGGTGGGGTTGTATAATGATAAAGGATTTTTGGGGTAGAATAGAAAAAGAGATTAATGAAATATTGGGCAAAAAGATCAAACTGGTGTCACGTACCATTATGCTTACAGATGTGGATGGGATGAATTTAAACAAGGAAGAAAAAGAATTATTAGAAATAATGTTAAAAATGGGTAGACAATGTATTGCCAGACATTGGAAAAATGAGGTAACTATACAAACGGAGGAATGGTATAAAGAAATGTGGAATTTAGCTTTGAACGATAAACTGACATGGGACAAAAAAGAAAAAAGAGATAAGCTGAAAGAGAACAGATTTTGGAATATTTGGAAACCTTTTGTGGATCACTCCATTGCGGGCCCAGAAAGAAACAGACCTATACCGGAACAAAATAGCTTTTGGAGGTGAATATTGAGATACTCTGAGTTTTCCAGGGCAATGTAAATAAATCACAGGGTGTATTTTATGTGTACTTTGCATTTTGATGGTTGTACTTATACTAAACTATTATTGAATGGTATATTACGAATAGATTTAGTGGTAGCAATAAATAAAGATTTTTGGGACAATTCTGGAAGTAGGATAGATGTTAACTACTAAACCAGTTTTCAATATGGGATGTTTTACTATAAAGATGAGTATAAAAATGTATGGGATCAACTATCAAATATGTTACGGTAGTTATTTTTTGTTAAAAATATGTATTTTTATGATGTATTGTTATTGTATGTTTATATATTTTGAAAAATTCAATAAAATAAGGTTAGCAGCAGCTGGGACAGAGGCGGAAGCTCACTCTGTCATAGAGTACTCAGGTCTCGAACTGCTGACCTGCTAATCTTCCAGTTGTCAAGTTCAGTGTCTTAACTTACTAAGCCATAGAGACCTTTTATTGTCATTCATAGTTGAATTTCTTTCCTCCTTTTTTGTAATAGTAGCCATGTTAGTCTGTGTTTCAAGCATATCAGAGAAGAATTAAACTGATCCACGAATGCTAACATTAAAATATAACAGTCTTCAAAGTGTTATGATGTTTTTTTTTAATTCTCTGATATGCCTTTATTGTCAGGTACCACCCAGTGATGCACTATAAAAAAATTTACTACCTACTCTGTGGGCTGGCTAAATCTGTGGAAGGGGGCCAAATCTGTGGGTGGGGCCAAACATCCTGCATTACGGGCTATGGAGGTGGGCGTAGCCAACCGAGTGGGTGTGGTCTGGGGAATTTCTGCTACCGGTTCTGCAGAACCTGACAGAACCTGCTGCAGTGCATCACTGGTACCACCAATAAATGACCTCTTGTCCAGCTATATAGAGTTCTGTCTGGTCTTTCTCTGACAAGGGAACCTGGGGAAATTGGGTATTTTTAAATTCTTATTTTCAGGGAAATTAAAATGCATTCCAATAGTTAATGGGGTCCAGGTAACAACGTCTACTTGTTCTCCAAGCAAAAGCCACACTAGTTGGTTTGTAAAATATTTCATAAATGTTTGTTCCCATCTTCTAGCTAATTCCTGCAAACTCTTCTACCAGATAGAGGACGGTAGCGAGCAAGAAGAGGGGATTCCACTCGCAATGGCCACATCCTTTTCAGTCGTCAATTTTCAGGATGAGGCCCTGTGTCCCATTTGCAAGCAGCTTCTGACGGATCCCATGCTCATGGACTGCGGTCACAATTTCTGTCGGCTCTGTATCTCCGAGTACTACGTGCAGTGGAAAGAGCAAAGTGGGCCTTTGAAATGTCCGGTCTGCCAAGCAGACATCCTGGAAGGCAGACTTCGGGCAAACGAGCAGCTGGGAAGCTTAGTGGAGAAACTGAAACAAATCCCGTTGGTGGACGAAGGAAGGGACTATGTGTGCCCAAAACACAAGGAAAAACTCAATCTGTTTTGTGAAAATGACGAGGAGCTGGTGTGTGTGGTGTGTGAGCGGTCTCCAGAACACCAATCACACAAAGTGGTGCTGGCAGAAGAAGCAGTCCAAGAACACAAGGTAGGACACTATATTGTTCTTTTAGTAATGGCAACTTTTACATTTTCTGTGAAATATGTACCTCCGTTTCCTATTCTCCTCTCCTCCTTCTTCTTCCAAATCCAAATACAGTATACGATCCTCATGGTGATCAGCCCTGAAGACTATCCTGAGAATATAATGCAGTGGTCTTTCATATGCTTTCCGCATCGCAGCATGACACCCATAGTACCACTGATCCAGTTCCATGAGTCACTTTCTGGTTCTGAGCCCAGGTCAGGATTGATGAAGCTTCTGCCCTTCATCAAGATGGATTCAAGTGGGATTTAATCCACTTGGGGGACCATCCTCCTTCCCTGTGGACTTCGGCACCCAAGCCATTAGTTCCCAAGGTTGTCAATCTTAAGCAATCGTGGCCTGGGGCTGAGGAGGACTTTGTGTGCCAGAAGGGCTCAGGACCAGAAAATGACTCAAAGAACTGTATCAGTGGTATCGGGTTTCACACTGTGATGTGGAAGGCAAAAGGAAGGCTACTGCATTACTATATATTGTCCCCAGGATAATCTTCATGGCTGGTCACCATAACGATAGCCAATATTCGGAATTGGATACGGCACAAGAAACAGCAGCGGCATCCCGCAGCACTCAGGTCTTGAACTGCTGACTTGCCGACCTTTCAATCATCAACTTCAGTGTCTTGACCACTAAGCCACTATGGTTCCATAGTAAGTTGTCCTTAAACAGGCTGATTTAAATCAGTGGGAGTTACACAGAAGCTGAGTCACTAAATCCCTATCATTTTAAGGTAAACAGCATTCCGTGCTCTCCCGTGTCTAGTCATGCCTGCCACATGATTACGGAAATGTCTGCAGAAGCAGACAGCACTGGCTCTTCGGCTATGAAACAGAGATGAGCACTGAACCCCAGAATCAGATATGACTGGATTTCGAGCAAGGGTGACCTTTACCCAGTGGTGGGCTCAAAAAAAATTTACTACCACACTGTGGGCATGGTATGGTGGGCATGGCCAGGGGGATAGCCCTGCGTTGCAACCGAATTAGGACTACTTTATTTCAAAACTTGGATGGGCCATCCAGAATGTCTGCTGCCGGTGTCCTGAGGGGGGGAGGTCTGCACACTCGCCCCCATGGGAACTCCCTTTGGGTTCTGACGGCCCGCTAACCCTCAGTGTTCGTCACATGTCCTGAAGGCACTTGGACAGAGGGCTTTCACACAAATGGAAAGATGGCAATGCTTCTTTTTTGAAGCTGGGAAATATGGTAGCTCGACTGAGACACAGTCCTTTCAAAACTGCCACCTTCCCATTTAACAAAGATGGAGTTTGCCCTGGGAAGCTGCCCCCTGAAGACAGTTTTTACCTTCAAAGACTGGGATGCCCCGGCAGATAGTACCCCTAGGCGAATGACAGAAGCAGGTATTTCTCCCTTTTGGATCGCTGTGGCAACCTTATGTCCCCAAAGTGAATGTCCTCTTTGAGAAGAGTTCCACCTCAAGGTTATGCCCATGCGAAGATTTAGCCTTTAGCTTTGCCACGGCCTCTTATCTCAATCCGCTCTGCCACCAAATACAGTACTCCCTCCTGGCTTCAAAGACGAAACTTCGTTCTCAGTGTCTTTTCAGAAGTTTATTTGAAGAAGTATTTTCATCCATATAATAATCCAAATGCAAATCAAAGCAATGAATCTAGCTAAACTTTTAATTCCTAAATATGCTTATCATGCCCATAGATAGGACCCATATATATATCCTAAACTTAAGACATCTCATCAAAATAACAAAGAACTAACTTTTCTAAGAAGTCATTGTGTCAGGAACTAAGTCTGTTTGCCCAGCTGGTTTTGGCAAAGACAGAGATGCAAATGGGCCAGAAAGCCCCCATCTTTTCCTAGAGAATCATCTTGATATCGAGACTGGCATAGGCTCTCGCTTATCTGATATGAGTTCCCTCGATCTCTCTATTCTCATTCTTTTAATTAATGGTTTTTTATCTAATTTGGGCTAACTCACACCTCCTTCTGGAATGTGAGTTATGTGGGAATGTTGTGTCTAACAGGTGTTTTCCCAGACACATGATGTAACCCCTCTTCCAGGTGTTTGGGTGTCCCATGATACTACATGAGAGTTTTACCTTTCCCCTTTCTTCTTGGGTGATGGTTCAAAGTGTGGGTGTAAAAGGATAAATGAAAGGTGAAAGTATCCTTTTCTTGTTAAGGTCTTGGGTGGTGTTCCTCTCCCTTCCTTTGAGTTGAATGACCCATTGTTACCTTGGGTTTACCTCTGTTCAAATGCTAATGTGCATGCTTGAGAAATCCTCGCAGGTGTCTAACTGTCTGACAACTCTGCTTAGCAACCAAGATGCCTAATGATGTATTCCTGGATGGAATGTGAATTGGAATTCAAATGACATAAGTGTGCCTTCCTTGAAAATTAGCCTTACTCAAACTTAAGAGTGTACTAAAACTATAATGTAACTAAATGAATACAAAGAAATTCAAAGGATAATAACGTCCCTTGGGATTCTCATGACAACCAGTTCTGGCGAACCAGGGCAAACCTGCTGATGCCCACCACTGTCTTTTCCTTTACTCAAGTGCAATTAACTGCACTATACATAGGATTTTGACCATTATGTTAATTTGAGTGAGTGGGTGACAGAGAGAAAGTGAATAGATGGATGGACGGCCGGATGAATTAAAAGGACTTGTGGATGAATTAGAATTTATTGTTGTCATCTCTTCTCTACACCTTCAGGCTAAGATTGTTCGCCGAATAAGGACTCTGAAGGAGAAGAAATCCAAAACAGAGTCTCATCCAACAGATGCAGAAAAGGAAACCACAGATCTTCTGGTAAGTCTTCCCTTGGGTGGGGGGAGATATGGAAAAAATAACAATCCAGTGCTGCATTTCCCAACCTTCAGTTCTTGAAGTGCAATTCCCAGAAACCTACGTCAATTCCCCAAAGCACTGATCAGCCATTGTACTGATTTATGCTTCTGGGAATTGAAATCCAAGAACCAAAGGTTGGGAAACACTGATGGGGGTGGGGGGGGATAAAAAGAGAAGAATTCCCAGCTTAAAGACAGCAGTGTTGCTATGATTTTATTCAGAATGCTCAGTTATTATTATTATTATTATTATTATTATTATTATTATTATTATTATTATTATTATTATTATTATTATTATTATTATTAATAATAATAATAATAATAATAATAATAATAATAATAATAATAATAATAATAATAATAATAATAATAATAATAATAATAATAATAATAATAATAATAATAATAATAATAATAATAATAATAATAATAATAATAATAATAATAATAATAATAATCCCACTTTGGTGGGAGTGTTTCCGTGCGGTCTGGTGTCTAGTAATGCCTGCCACATGACCACAGAAATGTCTGCAGAAGCAGACAGCCCTGGCTCTTCGGCTATGAAACAGAGATGAGCACTGAACCCTAGAGTTGGATATGACTGGCTTTCGAGCAAAGGTGACCTGTACCTTTACCTTACCACCTTTCTGGAAGAAGAACCAGCCTAGTGTAGACATGGACAAGCTGCACAGTTGCAGGGTGCTCCAGAAGAAGTGAATGGCAAACCACTTCTGTGTATTCTTTACCTAGGAATATCCCGGAAACAGTGGCCATAAATCGGATTTGACTTGGATAATAATAATAATAATAATAATAATAATAATAATAATAATAATAATAATAATAATAATAATAATAATAATAATAATAATAATAATAATAATAATAATAATAATAATAATAATAATAATAATAATAATAATAGACTAAAACAGATACCCAGTGTGGTGTAGTGGAGTGAGTGATGGCCTAGGACTCAGGAGGCCTGTGTTTGAATCCCCACTCAGCCATGGAATCTCACTGGGGGTGTAAAACTGATAAAACAAGTCCTTAAATATCTCACTTACCTTGAAAGGCCATAATAATTTGGTTCAATTTGACAGCACATAAAAACAAGTGACTAAAAATAGCATGTAAATTGTCTTTCAATTGGAAACTGTCTCAATTTCCATTTTAAAAAATCACAGCTTCTGCTTCCTACTGAAATGTCACATATAGTATAACCAACCAATTGATGCCCCAGAGCCTGATTAAATACAGTCTAGCTCCGAGTTTACTTTCTCTTCGCTATAGAAAAGAATACAAACAGAAAAGGAGAAGATGGCGACCAATTTCCAAAAACTGCATGCCTTTCTGGAGGATCAAGAGAACTATCTGTTGGACCTCATCAAAGAGCTGCAGGTGGAGGTTACCAAAAAAAGGAAAGCCCATCTGAAGAAACTGGGGGAGAACGTCTCTGCTTTAAACAGTATAATTCAGGAAATGCAGGAGAGCTGTGAGCAGCCGGCGGCTGACTTCCTGTGGGTAAGATGGCTCAGAATGGCTCAGTCTCCTCTCCTTCAAGGCTGGTTCTGAACTTGTGTATGTCTGCTTCACTTCCATGGGCAGGGAAGACTGACTGACTGACTTACTTACTTACTTACACCCTCCCATGCTATATAGCATATTGGGCAGCTAGGGATCACCATTGGTTTTAGTTCAGTCTAAGGCAGTGATGGCGAACCTTTTAGAGACCTGTAGGAATCGGGGCCGCTAGGACGGCCGCTGGGTCCCGGAGGAGACTGATCAAGTAACGATACGAGGCAGTATGGAGCGAGATCAGATCAGTGGTTTATTGAGGGAAAAGCATCATCATATATAGATCAGAAGGCAATGCAGGAAAGAATCGTCATCTGACAGAAAATCACATCACCTATTTACTCGGGTTAATGGGGAATCTCTCTGGGGGAAGTTAATTAACTCGGGCAAACACTGACAGGGGAAAACCATTGTCTGAGGCTTACACTAGGGTAAATATGGCTTCTATTTGCACCAAAGATTAGGCTGATCTGTGAGTCAGTAATTGCTTAATGGGTAACGGAGGTTAGCGTTCTGCTCTCTCAGCAGAACTGCGAGTCAGGTCAGATGTGGGTGAATAAACCCTTATGTTTAATCCACCCCCCTTAATCTCTGTGCCCGCAGAGCCCACGGGCCAGGAGCGTTCTCGACTGAAGTGGCCTCTGCGAGGGCCGTTCCATGCCAACTGGGCATGGGGAATCCGCATCTCCCCTTTCTCTATTGTTTAGGAACCTGACAGGCGACTCTGCGCAAGAGGGGCATCAGCTGATGACCGGGAATGACGCTTCGGGGTTCCCCCCATGAAAGACACCTTGATAACAGTGAGGGAATGCATTGCATGAAACAGCATCCTGCTATGCCTAGCACTATCACCCCCACAATCACTTGGAGCGTCATCTGGAGCCATCCCCACGGGAGCCACGACCACAACGAACTCCACCAATCCCATATCGAACCCTGCTTAATGTTCTTGACTAGGGTGTGGAGGTCCATGAGCTGGCTCTGGACCTTGCGTGAGTTGTCAGTGAGATTAAAGCAACACATGCCGTGGACAGATTCGCAACCCAAATGATGTAATAACAGAAGATAGTCCATAGCTGCTCGATTGTCAAGGATGGCATGGCGAAGCTCTGCCTGCTCCTGATTGAGCAGCGCTATTGCTGAGGAGGTATGGTTAATGGCTTTTGCTAATCCGCAAGCCAATTGACCAATTCTCCGAGCGTTGCCGACGGCTAGGCCTGGCACGCCAAGTATGCTGACTGCCAACGAGACGTATTCAGCTGGGCTAAGAACCCTAATGTTGCTATCACATGAGCTGTCTAACTGGGTGGCACGGGTGTGTCGTATGGGTGAGGAAGCATCTGAAACATTTGTGCTTGGAACAATCATATCCTTAGTGGGGAGTAACAGTGTCAAACGACTGATACAACATATAGAATCTGATACATTTGCGGGAATGTAGTTCCAAGTGTACTGATTACATGTAAAGAACCATCCTGAAGGTAGGGTAACATGAGCATACATTGAACCAAGTGTCTCTGGTTTATCACAAGTCCAATTGCTGCTGCCAGTGTCGAGGCAGCGGCGCTGAGTTCGGCCGACTGCAGCGCAGCCGACCATTCGAGCACAAGTAGAGTTCGGGCTGACCGCCACTCGAGGAGTGTGGAGAGTGGCTGCGTCAGCCGGCAAAGTCATTGTCAGCTGCATTCCCCCCCAGCGAGCGTATGCTGTGAAGCTCGCGGGGAGATGCGGACCGAAAATCCGCTTCAGCAGCCAGTCGCCATCCCTGGTGCGCGCGTCCAGAGTGTGGCACACAGGGATGAGGCAGGAACTCAAAATTGAGGCAGAACCCGCGTCCTGCCTTAGGCAAAAATCGGACTGGTTGACGAGACCCGCCAACCTTTCCCATAAGTTGTAGTGCATCCGGGCTGAAAGGTCTTCGCCTGGCATCAAACCGTTGGCCTTTAGTGAGACTGCCTGGACGCCTCCCCCCACAAGTAGGGAGAGGGTCAGGATGATGGTGACTGCCACGATGTTGGCAGTAACCAGGGAAAAGACTGTAGCTACGATGTTCTCCGGCGTTGGCTCCCTCTCCTCGTGCCGGATGACGTCCTGGGCCTCATTGCAAAGAGCCTTGACCATCCCCCAGGTGATCTTCGGTGCTGTCATCTGTGGCCGCTTCTTCCGACGGGTCCTCTCGGTCAGAGTGAGGTCCTCCATCTCCGGGATCGGACTCGGGTCGGCCTGGGTCCACGCCATGTGGTTCCAAATGAGGCTTAACACACCGAGCTGGAATCCAGATGACACCTGTAGGAGACATAACTGCAGCATACCCTCTTCCCCAGGTTACGAGTGGCGCCGGGCCCCTCCAGGAAGGGTCTGGTGGCACCCGGTAACGGACCATCGGTCGCGGGAGAGCTTCCGAACGGCGGAAGTGTTTCTCCTGCGGCGTGCAATCGGAAAAAACATTAAGGTGATTGTATGTGAACAATACCTTATTCAGACAATGCTGTGCCTGACCTTGTGACTTGGGGAGGGCTGGTGGCTCCCCCCTTTCTGTTTGTTTGTCAATATAGGACTTGAGCGTCCGATTGACTCGTTCCACAATCGCTTGCCCCTGCGGATTGTAAGGAACGCCAAAAGTATGCTTAATGTCCCAGGTGGCCATGAAGGCGGCCAGCTGCCTGGAGCTGTAGGACGGGGTGTTATCGGTTTTCACGTGACACGGTTTGCCCATTGCCGCGAAGCAGGAAAGGAAGTGCTGCTCCACGTGGGAAGCAGTCTCCCCTTTCTGCGCCGTTGCCCAAACGAATTGTGAAAAAGTATCGATGCAAACGTGCATGTACTGCCATCTGCCAAACTGCGGAACATGCGTGACATCCATTTGCCACACCTGGTTAGCCTCTGTCCCTCATGGGTTGACCCCCCACGAGGGCCCCCCCCCCGGTGCCCCTGCACAATGCTGGCAAGAGCGAACTATGCCTTGGGCTTGAGAAAGTGGCAGATTGAACTGTCTGGCGAGCGCTTTGGCATTCTGATGAAAGAATGATGACTCTGAATTGGAGTAGTGAAAACACCTAACACTGAACGTTGCTGAATTTCCTTTGCAGCCGCATCCGCTCTGCTATTGCCCGCGGAAATCGGACCCGGTAGGTCTTGGTGACTTCGGATGTGGGCAATATAGAGCGCTTCCGTGCGGTTTCGCAAATGAAATTGAGCAGTGAGGAACAAACTCAGCAAGTTTTTGTCTATCGCGGGAGTGATGTATGCTCCCGGTAGACTGTGAAGCAAATTCCTGACATACTGACTGTCAGTAATGATGTTTAGGCGCTCTTTGGCGAAGGTGCGCAAAGCGAGGTTCACCGCTGCCAACTCTGCCCGCTGCGCGGACTTCTGTGGAAGAGTTAACAGCGTGCGCCAAGCCTGGCCCTCCTGCCAAGTCAAGACACCATATGTGCGACCCCCATCAGTAAAAACTGTCCTGGCCCCCTGAAGCGGAACCAGCGAGAGCAATTCATACAAGCTGACTGTCTGCGTTTGAAGCGAGACAAGTCTGGGGTCTTTCGGCAAGTGGTATGCCAAGCATCCGGTGAATCCCTCCAGGGCAATTGGAAGCGAGTCACCGAGCTGCATTAATTGCTGAACCTGCTCTTTGGTGAACGGGACCACGATCTTTGCTAAGTCGTGCCCTGAAATGTCCCTAGCTCTCAGCCTTCCGCGGTAAACCACCGCGGAGACCAACTCTTGGAGAGGAACGATGTTTCGGGAAGAGGTGTTCGGCAAGTACACCCATTCCACGATACCCGCTCCCTTCTCGTCCACTCCTAGGGCTCCGGTGAACATGGATCCTGCCCGAACGATGTACAAGTTCAGGATCGGAGCATATGGCCCCTGCGCAATCCTGTCCACCCACCTTTGGCTGAGAATTTGGTTGACTTTCTCGAGAGCCAAGCGTGCCTCTCGAGGAATTTGTATCCGGTCTGCCGGCTGCTTGCCTAATGTGAGCAGCGAGAAGAGCGGCTTCAAAAGATCCGTATCCAAACGGAAATACGGTCTGGCCCAATTAATGTTTCCTAAAACCTGCTGCAATTCTACCAGGGTGACTGAGTCCTTCAAGTTGATTTGGGGCAAAACTGGTGCTGCGAAAGAGCGGAGAAGCCGATGACCCAAGTATGAGAAGGGCTCGGTTCTCTGCACTTTCTCCGGGGCAATGAGTAACCCTTTTCCCCCCAAGCTGGCCTGGAGGTCTGCAAACATTTTGCTGCCGAGTTGCGGCACTGCGACCAAGATATCATCCATGAAATGGCAAACTAAAGCTGTGGGGTGAAGGTTTCAAAACTTTGCCAGTGCATTGTGAACATAAATTTGGCACAGGGTGGGCGAATTGAGCATGCCCTGTGGCAAAAATTTCCACGCGTAACGCTGCGTGGGCTCGCTGTGGTTCACAACCGGCACCGTAAAGGCGAACCTCTCCCTGTCCCTGGGGTCTAAGGGAATGGTGTAAAAGCAATCCTTGAGATCTACAACTAGGATCTCCCACCCCTCGGGAATCATATTTGGATTTGGGATGCCGCATTGAAGCGGACCCATTGGCTGTATACATTTATTGATCTCTCTGAGATCGTGGAGGAGTCGCCACTTCCCCGACTTCTTCTTGATGACAAAAATAGGCGAATTCCAAGGACTAGTGGACTGCTCTATGTGTCCTGCGTCTAGCTGTTCTTTAACCAGTTGCTTTAGGGCGACTAATTTCTCTCCCACTACCGGCCATTGTTCCACCCAGACCGGCGTATCGGTGAGTCATTTAAGTGGCAACGCCATTACCCGAAGGTAAGCGTAGCACCGTACTGCTGTAAAATGTCTCGCCCCCAAAGGTTGATGTGCACATCCAGAATGTGCGGCCGAATGACCGCTGTGCCGTCAGCCCTTGGGATCGTGACTTCCACCCACTCCCGGCTCCTAAACGCTTCTTGGATACCGCCTACCCCCCACACATCGGAGACCGGCTCAATGGCCCACTCCCGTGGCCACTGGCTTCGGCTGACCACACTCACATCAGCTCCGGTATCTAATAACCCTGAGAATGATCTTTTATTCAGAAATACCTCAATAACTGGGCGCTGTTTCCACTCAATGTTGGTCTCCACTGTCGCTAAGACTTGGTATCCTTGCACTGCCTCACTTGCGCTCGAGCGGTCTGCTGACCCGGACTCTGAGCTGTCCCTGAGCCTTCCCTGGCTATCTGCTGGCGAGTGACAAGGAACCATAATCAGTTGCGCTAATGTGTCTCCTTTGTGAATTGTCTGGGGTAGGTGTGTCCAAAGCTGAACTTGGAGAACGCCTGAAAAATTGGAGTCAATGACTCCCGGAATTACAAGAATTCCGCGTACTCCTGCTACACTACGAGGCAAAACTAAACCTATAAAGCCCTTGGGCAGGGGTCCCATGTACTGGGAGTCCACCAGATAGACTGTGCCTGGCAAGTCGCATGTGACGTCCGCCTGGCAAGTCAATTCTAGCCCTGTACTACCCTTGGGGCTGGCCTGTGCCTTCGCAATGCTCGGAATGTGATCAGAATCTAGTCTAGCTCTGACGCGCTCAGAGCAAGGGAAGCCTCTGTTTGGACCGGGGCCAGAGACGTGCCTGCGTTCCGGTTTCCTGAACTCGGACAGTATCTGGACCAATGGTAGCCTTTCTTACACTTCGGACACAGGGTGTTTGGAGCCTTGGAACGGCCGGAATTTTGTCCGCCTCCCTTGGATTGGCACTCCCTAGCAAAGTGACCGACCTTGCCACAATTGTGACATGCCCCTTGATTTCTGTTCTTAGGTCTTCTACCCCCTTGCACCGCTGCTGCTAGCAGACCCATTTTATAGGATTCTGTGCCAACGTTGGCGCAAGCTCTAATCATGTCCGTGAGAGTCAAGTCGGGACGATTGCCCAGTGACTGCAAGATTTTACGGCAGTCTAAATTGGCATTATCTTTGGCCAATTTTATCATGAGCTCTTGTTGGGCTTGCTCATTATCGATCTGCCTACTGATCGCTTCCTCTAAGCGATTGATAAAATCCATGTAGGGCTCCTGGGCTCCCTGTTTGACTGCGGTGTAATTTTTGACTGCTTTGCCAGTTGCTGGAACCTTGAGAAAAGCCTTGAAGGCAGCCTCGGCTGACATTTGAAGAGTGGCTAGTGGCAAGTTGGTCTGCGCATCGATGGATTCGAAGGCACCTGAACCATATAACTGGTCAGGAAGTACTGCGCCTCCCATCCTGGCAGCCCTTGTCTGAGCCTCGAGGCGATACTCGCTGTCCCATAGCAAATACTGGCTGGGGTTGAGTATCATCTGCATGACGGCTTTCCAGTTGTGCGGGATGAACATGGTATTTTCACACACTTGCTGAAGCGTGCCCCTAGTGAAGCGACTCTGGAGTCCTGTCTCTGTAATGGCCTTCCGTATAGCCATGAGAAGCTTATACGGGACTGGTGAATGAACTACCTGCTGGGCCCCTGTGAGGGCATCCATTTCCAAGCGAATTGGACAAATCTGACTAAACTCAGCTAGTTCTTCTGCTGGCAATTCCCCCTTCTTGATTTCCTCCTCAACTGTGCGCTGAAGGGCACTCTTGGTCTGGGAGCCTGTAGCTGTCAGAGAAGTGCCTGCGCTCCTCATTCCATGCATTCCGCCGGTGACGTCTGCAGCTGTCACCGAGGGAAAGCTCCCTACACTACTCTGCTTAAACTGCAATGACGGATAGAGCGCCGTGGGCGCCGATGGCTCGACTGACGCTGGGGGTTCTTTGGCCTCTACCCGGACTGGATCTATCTCCGCTAAGAGCTTCCTACATTTGCTCCATGTGCGAATTACGCCCTCAGGAGCTTTCGGGGGTTGCTGAATGCAGTCTCCTATCTGATCCCAAAGCTGAAGGGTTAACGTACCTACTTCTGGGTAAAGCAGGCAGTGTTCCCTTAGGTACACCAAAAGTCTCGCTACCTCTCCGCTGTGAAAACGTAACTGAAATACCCTGGCCAGGATTTTGAACTCCTCTTCATGAGTTCTTTGGCTAGCGGACGGACGTTGTCGCTGAGGACAAGTCCCCATATTACCTGCGGGGGTTCTCCGAAGATTCCTCCTTGGGACGAGCGACGCATCTTCTGGGCCAGGCAATAGGTTTTGGCGGCGATTCTCTGGGTAGAGCTCGGAGCATGGTCTGCTGCCATGGGCCCTCGGTGGCCTCTGCGCTGTCAGGGGTTCACAGCTGACCCTGGGCGGAACGCGTTTTTCTGTAACTGCAAGCCGCCGCGAAAGTCGGGAGCAAGCTGTAGGATGCCTCTTCTGTAATGCCTCGCCGCAGGGCCATCTTCCCGACTGGCTGGCTTACCGGCCGGGCTGCCGCGCTGTCCTCCGGGACAATCGGACGCAGTTCAAGCGCAGAACCGGACCGTGTGATCGCTTACTCTCGAGTAGATCACGTCGGGGTCACCAGGTGTAGGAATCGGGGCCACTAGGACGGCCGTTGGGTCCCGGAGGAGAATGATCAAGTAACGATACGAGGCAGTATGGAGCGAGATCAGATCAGTGGTTTATTGAGGGAAAAGCATCATCATATATAGATCAGAAGGCAATGCAGGAAAGAATCGTCATCTGACAGAAAATCACATCACCCATTTACTCGGGTTAATGGGGAATCTCTCTGGGGGAAGTTAATTAACTCGGGCAAACACTGACAGGGGAAAACCATTGTCTGAGGCTTACACTAGGGTAAATATGGCTTCTATTTGCACCAAAGATTAGGCTGATCTGTGAGTCAGTAATTGCTTAATGGGTAACGGAGGTTAGCGTTCTGCTCTCTCAGCAGAACTGCGAGTCAGGTCAGATGTGGGTGAATAAACCCTTATGTTTAATCCACCCCCCTTAATCTCTGTGCCCGCAGAGCCCATGGGCCAGGAGCGTTCTCGACTGAAGTGGCCTCTGCGAGGGCCGCTCCATGCCAACTGGGCATGGGGAATCCGCAGAGACCAAGTGCCTAAACCAAGGGTTCCCAACCTTTTCAAGCCAGGGGCCGGGTCATGCTTTCTCAGTCAGCTTTGAGGGCTGGACAGCCATTTTGCCCTGCCTGCATGATGTGGGTAGCCGTTTTGTCCCAACAGCTTCAAAGGAGTGGCTATCTTGTTTCTTGAATGCCCTTGGTGGGGTGGAGGTGGGGAGAAATGAAATTATGCTGTGGGCCAGATTTGGCCCACAGGCCTTAAGTTGGGAACACCTGGTTCAAACTCACCTTTGCTACAGACCCAACAGGCTGCATGTGAGTTGCCTGTCATACGCCAGACAGGGGAGGGAGGAAGCTCTCCCAGTGGGCTGCTGGGCAGAGGGGCAGGGCTAAATCTGTGCTGGGGGGAGGGAAGAAGCCCTCCCATTGGGCAGCTGGGCAGAGGGATGGGGCAATGTTGTGTATGGAAACACTATATCTTTTAGAATGAATGTAACCACTCCAATGTAAGAATGTAACCTTGCAATGAATACAATGTTTCTCAGCTGTAATGGAACACGAGCTAGCTACCCATAGAGGGCAGCTGCGAGCGTTCAGCTCACATGATACAAATTCCCCAATTACTGTCAACCGCGGGAACATTCCCGCCATGGCTACACCTGGTGAAGAAGGGCGTGACTCAGATTGACGTCACGCAAGCGGTGGCCAATGGGCTACCGTGTATCCATATTCAAATGTATTGTTGCTGTATAAAAGGAGCTGTACCTCCGCCATTACCACATGTTCAGATTGCATATCACCAAATAAAGATGTGTTTAGCTTTGTAACTGCTGACTGCTGCGTATCAATCTGCCAACATCAAATTGGCGATGAAGGTGGGATATGGCATCCCAGAAGGTACATGTACCTCTATTCGACATCAAGCACCCCGAAAAATGGGGGTTGTTCGAGATGCATTTTCATTATGCAATGGACGTTGCCGACATCACCAACGAGGGGAAAAAACGGTCGCACCTCCTCACAAGCATGGGGTTCCCCACGCTAGAGCTTCTGGCAAACCTGCTGGCACCGAGGAAGGTGGAGACGGTTCCACTGAAACAGATCCTAACGATGCTGCGGGAACATTTCCAGCCGACGGTGTTAATTTTTCTGGCCTGGGCAGCATTCCTGAGGAGAGACCAGCAACCGTGTGAGTCCGTGGCTGGATACGCTGCGGCCCTGCGACTGGCAGCAGGCCCGTGCGACTGGGAAACTTTGGAGATAACCCTCAGAGACCGGCTACTCTGCGGTCTACAGGATGAGGAGACCCAGAGGAAACTAATGACCCAGGGCCGCGACCTGACACTCCAAGACATGATGAAGGAAGCTCAGGCGGCTGAGGCAGCAAGGAGCAGTGTCAAGATGTTTAAAGCACAACCCCCGGCTCTCGTAGGGCCAGCGGTCACGGTGAAGGCAGCCTGGCGTACACCGCGGCCCTTGAAGAGTCCGATATCTTCATCGGAGGCCTCTGCAACCGCGGGTTCGGGCTCCAGCGAAGACGATGATGTCAAAAACGTGCGGAAAAAGTCAGCGGAGAGCCACGCTCGCTCGAAAGGGAGCCACTGATATGAACAGAGGACAAGGGCTAAGCAGAACGACCTTGACGGAAGGCGGCTGGGATTGGCAAGGTCTCCGATGACGACGACGCGCCGGTGGTGAATCACGTGTCCCTGGAGCACTGGCGGTTTTTTGTTGAGGTACTGTTAGAAGGGGTCCCGGTTAGGATGGAAATAGACTCGGGGTCGTCCTACTCCATCCTTTCACAGAAGGAGTTCCTGCGCATTCCCCCTAATGCGCGGCCAAAGTTGAGGGCCTTGAAGTCGAATTTACGGAATGTACAGGGTTATGGGATCCCGGTGTTGGGTGTGGAAAATTTCACGGTGAAGTTTAAAAGGTTCACGGAGAAACTGCCCCTAGTAGTTCTTAAACAAGGGTCTTGTTGCCTCCTGGGGACGCAGTGGTTTGCCCCCCTGGGAATCAAACTGTCCGGCATAAACGCCATCGAGACTGACCCAACACGAGATGTGTGCGACGCACACCTGACGGTTTTCAAAAAGGGGCTCGGGAAGTACAGGGGGCCCCCAGTTTCGTTTGACTTGGACCCAGAAATCCGACCCATACGGCTCAAGCCAAGAAGAGTTCCCTTCGCCCTCAAGGACAAGATTGAGGTGGGATTGGACAAATTGGTGGGTCAGGGGATTTTGGTTCCAGTAGATTCTGCGGAGTGGGAAACTCCAATTGTTACAGCATTGAAATCTAACGGGGAGGTTAGGATTTGTGCTGATTATAAGTATACGATTAACAAGGCCATTCGGCCCAATGCATATCTGGTGCCGGTAGTTAGCCATTTACCAGCCACTTTACACGGGGGTAAATGTTTCGCTAAGCTAGATTTGGCATAGGCGTACCAGCAGCTCACTGTTACTCCAGCTGCCGCTGCTGCGCAAACCATTGTCACGCACAAAGGGGCATTCAAGGTAACGCGCCTACAGTTCGGCGTGAATTCGGCCCCCGGGATTTTCCAGTCCCTCGTGGAACGCCTCTTAAAGGGGCTCCCAGGTGTTCTCCCTTACTTTGACGATGTTTTGATTACTGGGGGGAGCGAATCAGAACTAGCGAAAAGGCTAGACAAGGTCCTAACAGTATTCGAGAAAGCGGGACTGAGGTTGAGAAGGGACAAATGTGTGGGTTTTGCGAGGGAGGTAGAGTTTCTGGGATTCAAGATAACCCCCGATGGTATTAAGCCCTCCGAGTCAAAGGTTGCGGCTGTTCAAAATGCCCCTCGCCCTACCGTGAAACTGGAGCTGCAGTCATTTCTAGGGCTCCTAAATTTTTACCATTCCTTCTTGCCAAGGAAAGCATCCATTGCAGAGCCACTGCACGGATTACTAAAGAAAGACACGGTTTGGCAGTGGGGAGATACCCAGGAAAAAGCGTTCAAAGAGCTCAAGAGGCTCCTATCCTCAGATGCTGTTCTGACCCATTTCGACCCGAGGAAACCTGTAGTCCTGGTCTGTGATGCCTCACCAGTGCAGGTGGGGGCCGTGCTGTGCCATGTGTTAGAGAATGGGCAGGAAGCCCCGGTTGCCTTTTATTCCAAGTCACTTTCAAAGGCAGAGTGCAATTATGCGCAAACAGATAGAGAAGCCCTAGTCATAATAGCGGGGACGAAGAAGTTCCACGATTTCCTGTATGGTCGACAGTTCACTATCATGACCGACCACAAGCCTCTTTTGGGGATTTTCACCACGGGCAAGCCCACACTACAGATTCTGTCTCCCAGAATGCTACAATGGGCCATCTTCCTCAATGCCTACCAATTCGCACTGGTCCACCGCCCGGGGACGGAGATCTCCCATGCGGATGCGCTTTCCCAGTCCCCCCTCCCACAGCTGGGAGACCCAGATTGCGAGGTAGAACAGGAGCACCAGGTCCTGCTGATTGAGTCTCTCGACTCACCCCCCCCCCATAGTACCCGCAGACCTTGTCACTGCCACAACAGCAGACAAAGCTCTGTCCCTAGTCAGTTCCTGGGTTAAGAAAGGGTGGCCCTTGACTCCCCCTGCGGAGGAGTTCAAAGCATTTTTCAAACGGAGGGTTGAGCTCTCCATAGAGAGAGGCTGCCTCCTCTGGGGCCAACGGGTGGTCATTCCCGAAAAGCTATGACCAAAAGTGCTCAAGCTACTGCATACCAGCCACCCGGGGATCGTACGCTCTAAAGCTCTGGCCAGAAGCTATTATTGGTGGCCCCAAATAGATGCTGATATAGAGCACATGGTGGGCACTTGTGAGAGTTGCCAGAGCTCTCGTCCCGAGGAGTCCCGGCTGCCCCACAGAGCATGGGACACGGCCCACGGCCCATGGTCCCGAGTGCACATCGACTTCGCTAGCCCATTCCGGGGTTCCCTTTTTTTGTTGATAGTAGATTCGTACTCTAAGTGGTTGGAGGTCATTCCAATGTCCAACACCTCATCAGCCGCAACAATAAAGCAGTTGCTCAGGGTGTTTAGTTATTTCGGTTTACCCAATGTACTGGTCTCCGATAACAGCAGTACTTTTACGTCTGCCGAATTCCAGGCGTTCATAGAGAGGAACGCCATTTGGCACATCACCTCCGCTCCGTTCCACCCCACCACCAACGGTCAGGTAGAATGCCAGGTGCGGACTACAAAGGACGCACTGCAGTGAATGGGCCCCGGGGATTTGAACCTCCAGCTGTGCCAGTTCCTAATCTGCTATAGGCAACTCCCCTGGCGTCTGGGCTCTCACCTGCAGAGTTCCTAATGCATAGGAAACCCGTAAGACTTTTTGATCGGTTGGATCCGACCAGGGTGGAGGATGAGGGGAGGAATATAGAAATCGGAAGCACCAAAATTTTTGCAGTAGGGGAACCAGTGCACTGTAGAAATTATGCAACCTTGGGACCAACATGGGTCCCAGGAGTGGTAGTTGAGCAAACGGGGCCGGTGTCATACAGGGTAGAAACCAGTACAGGTCTACTATGGAGAAGACACGACGACCAACTCAGGCGTCGGGTCACCAGCAGACAGGGCGAAGAGATACAACAAGGAGAGTCATTGTTAGGGTCCTCCCCCACCCACTTATCCCAAGGGGGAGACACAGAGTACCCTTCGAATACTTACCCATATCTTTTGGACCCCCCAATTACAAATGCATATCCTCGCCTCCCACCAAGAGGGGAGGGGGATGATACAAATCCGTATCTTTTGGAGGCATCAAGGGGGGAAGGGGATGACAAAGTGGTTGAGGAGTTTGATTTTGATTTTCAAAACCAGGTGGTGGTGGTTGCGGAGTGGTCCCCCACCCGTCCGAGTAAAAAGCGGGGATTTTGTTTAGTCCCAGGTGCCCCCGGTTTCTCAGGGTTAGAATTTACCCCTACCCCTCGACAGGAACCATTGAGGACAGCGAGTCCGCAGCAGATCACTAACGTGTCTCATTCTCCCCTTGCAGGGCGAGAATCCGCGGAACACGGAACCCTTAGTTCCCCCGAGATCGGCCAAGCTGCCGTACACCCAAAGCGCACATGCGGAAAACCACTTCGTTCCATCCTAGGGGGGAGGGGTGTTGTGTATGGAAACACTATATCTTTAAGAATGAATGTAACCACTCCAGTGTAAGAATGTAACCTTGCAATGAATACATTGTTTCTCAGCTGTAATGGAACGTGAACTAGCTACCCATAGAGGGCAGCTGCGAGCGTTCAGCTCACATGATACAAATTCCCCAATTACTGTCAACTGCGGGAACATTCCCGCCACGGCTACACCTGGTGAAGAAGGGCGTGACTCAGAATGATGTCACACAGGTGGTGGCCAATGGGCTACCGTGTATCCATATTCAAATGTATTGTTGCTGTATAAAAGGAGCTGTACCTCCGCCATTAACACATGTTCAGATTGCATACCACCAAATAAAGATGTGTTTAGCTTTGCAACTGCTGACTGCTGCGTATCAATCTGCCAACATCAAAGGCAAACATGCTGGGGGAGGGAGGGGGAGGGAGGGAGGGAGGGAGGAAGCGCTCCCATTGGGAGCGCTTCCTCTATTCCCCCAGCACATACTTTATTTATTTATTTTTATTTATTTATTGTTAAATTTCTATACCGCCCACTCAGCCAAAGCCGACTCCGGGCGGTTCACAGTGGGTAAAAACAGATAAAAACAGATAAAAACCAGCAATAAGAACCCACCCCTAAAAAGAGAGGGGTGCAGGAACCGAAGAAACCGTTTGCCCTGCCTCTCTGCCCAGCAGCCCAATGGGAGCACTTCCTCCCTCCCCTGTTGCCGCATTGGCACTTTGCGATAAATAAGTGGGGTTTGGGTTGCAGTTTGGGCACTTGGTCTCTAAAAGGTTCACCATCACTGTAGTAGGTGATCAGTGCGATCCAACTAATAGCCTGTTTGTATAGTAGCCAATCAAGGGCCATCTTTTTCCACAATTATTTCCATGTTGTCATGATCCAGAAATGTGTTGGCTTCAGACATGCATGTTTTGTGTACTCATTGTGATTTCACCCTAATCATTGTGCATGCTGAGATGATGACGGATGGAAACCAGGGCCTTGAATGTCCGATTCGTGTATTTGTGGCTGAAAGAAAGTCTGCCTGAGTAACGTCTATGAGGAGAAAAAATCCACATACAGTAGCAGCTGGACAAGATAAAAAGAAACAAGGGCGGTAGCAATATAGTTTTTAAAAGATGTGTACCCGAATGTGACCTTAAAATACTTCCAGTTGTGTATTTGCTTTCACTCTTTAGTTTATGCAGATATCTGAGTTGCTCTGAAACAGTCTTGTGTAGACTATGCTGTGGTAAATACACCCTCAAATCTTTTGGAGAGGGGAGAAAACCCTAGCCTGGGTACCAGAAGTCCAGAATGGATAACATTTCTAAGAACGATTGGCTGAATCTGTGTTCATTCTTTCCTCTC
Organism: Bradypodion pumilum; assembly: GCA_035047305.1. Lineage (NCBI taxonomy): Eukaryota > Metazoa > Chordata > Lepidosauria > Squamata > Chamaeleonidae > Bradypodion > Bradypodion pumilum. Next base: position 451,060,824 of record JAWDJD010000002.1, on the reverse strand, counting down.
TTTCTTTTCCTTTCAGGATTATAAAAGCAACATAGAGAGGTGAGTCGATCCCACTCAATCATTCCCTTTCCTGTCTAGTGATAATGTTCCATAGGCAACTTTTCCCAGCCCATCATCAGAATGTTGGCTTACAAGTCTTACATCCTTTACCCATTTTTCTTTTGCAAGGAAGTAAAAATGGGGGGGGGGTGCAATGAGGTGGGGAGTTGGCTGCTTCTTGGTTCCTCTGAGGCAGGGATTCTCAACCTACGGCCCATGGTGCCATTTCATGTGCCCACCCCCTCACCTCCACCACACCAGGAACTGCCATGTGGTGGAGGAAGGACAAAATGGCCATCCAGCCTCCCGAAGCTGTCTGAGGGAGCGTCCCCCCGGCTTAAAAAGGTTGAGAACTCCTGCTCTGAGGCATGGCTTTAAAGCCCTCGGGTCAAAACATGCATTGTAGATAGCACATCATTAGAAAAGGAAATGCTGTAAGTGCTGAAAACATCTGATTGTCACAGAGGAACTTTTCACATCTACCATTATTTGCAAATTAACTTGCTCAAAGCAAGAAATTGCAAGTAGATAATAGCCTATGAAGGCTGAACACAGAATAATAGGCGCCTTTGACTTGTGGTGCTGGAGTCCCCTGGACTGCAAGGAGAACAAATCAGTCGACCATGAAGGAAATCAGATTTCTTCTCTTCTCTTCTCTTTTCTTTCACTCTACTCAATAATCTGGCTTGGTACTTTGTTGTTGTTGTTCTTCAGTTGCAGACATACTCAAGTATAAGCCGCCACAAATATAAATCAAGGTACCTAATCTTGACCTGAAAACCCAGGAAAATAGATTAACCAGAGTATAAATCAAGGGTGGGAAATGCAGCAGCTAATGAGTTTCAATAATTAAAATACATGAAAATAAGGTAAAATTAATTAAGGTGTCGGCGCGTCTCAATTCAGCACAGTCTTGGGACCCTCATGGTCATTGACCCTAGTATAAGCTTTGTCCCTTTTTTGGGTCAAAAAACCTCAGCTTATACTTGAGTATATACAGTAGTCAGGTCTGACCTTTTGCAACCCCATGAATCATCGCACGTCAGGTACCCCTATCATCCTCTGCAGTCTGCTCAGCTCTATGCCTATCGTGTCAACAATACCATCTAGCCATCTCATCCTCTGCCGCCCCCTTCTCCTTTTACCCTCATTTTTTCCCAGCATCAAGGCCTTCTCAAGTGAGTCCTCTCTTCTCATTTGGTGTCCAAAGTACTTTAGCTTCATCTTCAATTTTTGTCCTTCCAGGGAGCAGTCAGTGTTGATTTCCTTCAAAAATGACTGATTTGTTCTCTTTGTTGTCCAGGGTACTCTCAAAATTCTCTTCCAGCACCACATTTCAAAGGCGTCTATTCTTCTACACTCAGCCTTCCTTGGTATACTAATGTTTTATTCCTTCTCACCAGGTCCATCAAGGCAGTTGATTCCCCAGAATGTTTTCCTCTTGACCTGAAGTGGAAAGTCTGTGATGTCGTTGATATAAATCTCCTTCTGGAAAACACTGCAGAACGGTACAAAGGTAATGGCAAAAATTGATGCAAGGTTTTTTTTTTAAGTGTACGGGACTCTTAGTCCCAATGTAATTTGTGAGAACCTGATCCTTAGAAACAGAACTGCAGTAGTTTATTGGTTAAGACGCTGAACTTGACAACCGGAAGATCAGCAGGTTGTCAGTTCGATATCCAAGTGCTGTGCGACGGAATGAGCTCCCGCCTCTGTCCCAGCTCCTGCCAACCTAGCAGTTTGAAAAGCAAGAAAATGAAAGTAGATAAATACATGCCGCTTTGGCAGGAAAGGTAACAGCCTTCCATGCACTCTGGCATCTAGGCATGCCTGCCACATGACCACAGAAATGTCTGCAGATGCAGACAGCACTGGTTCTTTGGCTGTAAATGGAGATGAGCACCGCCCCCTGGAATTGGATATGACTGGCTTTCAAGAAAGGAAGACCTTTACCTTTAACTAACCCTTGGAACAGTGGTGATCATCAGCAGGTTCGCACCAGTTCACCAGAACCGGTAGCAGAAATTCTGGCTGGCCCGGCCAATCCAAGTTTTGAAATAAAGTACAGTAGACCCTCGCATAACGACGTTACTTGGTTCCCCAAGTAGTGTTGTTAAGTGATTTTTGTTGTTATGCGGGTTTCTATGGAGTTTCCCACATAACAACGTTTTTGTCCGGATAATGACGGTTATTTTAGCGTTGTTGTCCAGACAACGACACTAAAAACGTTGTTATGCGGGGGAACACGTGTTGCATAACGACATGTTGCATAAGCGAAAATGCTGGGAAAATGATGCTATCCGAACGCGTTATGTGAGGGTTGACTGTAATCCTAATTCAGGTGCAACGCAGGGCTTGCCCCCTGACTACGCCCACCATACCATGCCCACAGTGTGATAATAAATTTTTTTGGAGCCCACCACAGACTTGGAAGGAAATTATAGCCCCATCCCTGGATATTTAGCTGTCTTTAACAAAAAAAAGCAGTAGACCTATTCTAACCAACAATGTCTCTGTTGTCGGGTTTTTACTTGAGTGGGCGGCATAAAAATTGAAATAAATAAATAAGAAGTAAACAGCTTCTAAGTAAATAACTCAGCCAGAGAAGTTGAAATGGAAAAAGATAATTTTATCTAAATTTTTCTGTCATAGCATATCATAACACAATAACACATGATCATGGTATATCATAATAATGCATATATGCATGGTCTTGGTTCCATTAGATCCAAGGACCCCCATCAAAGATATAGCCAGATTTTTATACTTTTCACGAAACCTTGCATATGTGTCTTCAGTCCAGATGGTCTCTGTAGGAATCGGGGCCGCTAGGACGGCCGTTGGGTCCCGGAGGAGACTGATCAAGTAACGATACGAGGCAGTATAGAGCGAGATCAGATCAGTGGTTTATTGAGGGAAAAGCATCATCATATATAGATCAGAAGGCAAAACGGGATAGAATCATCATCTGACAGAAAATCACATCACCCATTTACTCGGGTTAATGGGAAATCTCTCTTGGGGAAGTTAATTACCTCGGGCAAACACTGACAGGGGGAAACCATTGTTCGAGGATTACGTCAGAGTAAATATAGCTTCTATTTGCACCAAAGATTAGGCTGATCTGTGAGTCAGTAATTGCTTAATGGGTAACGGAGGTTAGCGATCTGCTCTCTCAGCAGAACCGCCGGTCAGGTCAGGTGTGGGTGAATAAACCCTTATGATTTATACTATTAATCCGCTCCCCCAATTTCCGTACTGGCAAGGGCCAGTGACCAGGAACCTTCTTCGCCGGTGTAACCTCTGCCAGAGGCTAATTATGCCAATTGGGCATGCGGAATCCGCAGGTCTCCTAGGGCGTTAGGCGTTTCACACTTTATCTTGATCTCCATGTCTGTCACGTACATTCTAACTTGCATATACAATGACGTACATTCTAACATGTACAGTGGTAAACATCTCTGCTTATTTCAGATAAGACCCTTTTGGGTGTGTTTCTCAGCAAGCTACCTGTAAACAACTTAACTAGAGGCTTTCAAATAATTCCAAGATGGCTCTTCTTATGCTACAACCTCATTCTAAAATGCATACATTGTATACATTGTATACATTGCCTTTGTGAAGGAATATGTCAACACATATAAAAATATGCTAATTTACACTAGAGTGTCACAACTTCCTGCATATTACATACTATATTAAGCATGTAATATGCTATATCAGATCCCATTTTTGGTTTCTGCAGAAAATGTTGAGAATTTTCTATACAGTAGTTTATTCCTTTGTAGTTAGCAGAGCAAGTTTTTTTTTTTAAAAAAAAACAGCGGCCATTTTGCCCTTCCTCCACCACATGGCACTTCTCAGAGTGTGGTGGAGGCAGTGAAGGATGTGGTGGGCTCTAAAAAAATTATTACCACACTGTGGGCGTGGTATGTTGGGCGTGGCCAGGGGGAAAGCCCCGCGTTGCGCCTGAATTAGGACTACAGTAAAACCCCGACTTATATATGCCTTGAGTTACACAAAATTCAACTTACATCATGATTTTGTGCTAAAACCATGTCCCGATTTACACGATTTCCTATGGGTTTGCTTTGAGTTACATATAAAACCGATTTAAGCTAAAGCCTGCAGAACAGACTTTTTTTAGTAAGTAGGGGTTTTACTGTACTGTACTTTATTTTAAAACTTGGATGGGCGGGGCCAGCCAGAATTTCTGCTACCGGTTCTGCCGAACTGGTGTGAGCCTGCTGATGCCCCCTACTGAGTGGGGGGCCACATGAAATGGCGGCACAGGCTGCAGCTTGAGAATCCTTGAACTATCCCAAATCTCATTCCTTTCTTACAGTGGCTAACCCTTTTGTATAATAAAAATCACTCTAAATGAATTTAAAATAGAAAAAGATATATTTACTTACAGTTACGATCAGTAGTTACAGTAAGAAGAAGAAGTGGAGGGTGGAGTTTGGAAACTGTGCCATGTGGGAAAGACATTCTTTCATGTCTGCTGAATCAAATATGGTCAGAATAGAAAAAAAAGGGGAAGTAGAACAAAGGAAGCAATAGAACCACTAGGACAGGAGTTGCCAACCTTTTTATGTTGCAGGTCTGACCACGTCCCCGGACAGGGTTGTGGGCCAGACCACGCCCCCCAGAAGCGGGCATGTTTATGGCTGACATAAATGTGTCCACTTCCACATTTACACCAGCTGTGGGCGCATTTTACGGATGACGTCAATGCGCCCGCTTCCACTTCCGGGTGTGGCGGAGGCAGCAATGGGCTGGATGGGATCGTGTCGGGGACCAGGTCCAGCCCACAAGCCATAGATTGGAAACCCCTGCATTTGGGGCCTTGCCTCAAATATCAGGGGCAGAAAAAAATAACTTTACCAATAGATTAGTAGCAAAGACAGTCACATAAATATGTAAAGGCCCTTTCTGTTGATACCCAGTGTTAATGCATGCAAGATTTTTATTATATCAACAGAATAAGCATTTCCAATATTTAGTCCATTTCTCCAAATGTAATATATTAAACCAAGTTACTTTAATTTTCTCATTTTTAATATGTTCCTAATTGGAGGAGGGTTGCTGGTAAAAACTTTTTTTGTCAGATAACAGCCAGTGAGTGTGATGGATTGACCAGGATATTTGCAAAGCAGTGAAGATATGAGTTTGTCTCTGATATCCCTATAGCAAAGCAATCACACTTATATACCGCCCCGTAGCACTCAGTGCACTTCCTGGGTGGTTCACAAGTTAATTAACATTTTGCCCCAACATACTGAGTACTCACTATACCGACCTTATAAGGATGGAAGACTGAATCAACCTTGAGTCCTGGTCAGAATCGAACTTCCAACCTTTTGGTTGCAGGACAACAGTTTACCCATTGCGCCACCAGTTTACCCACTGTGCCACCTATAGAAAGGACAGACATATAAACCATGTTTTGGCACCAGCCACATTATAACATTATAACCTCCAGTATATCTGTGTACCAGTGTCTGTCCAGGCTCTAAGAATTCATATCATAGGCATCACATTTATCGTATTTGCTGGTTGTAAGACACGTCAAAGTATAAGACGCACCATGTTATTACCAAAATAGATGGACTTCATTTTTCCAGTGTATTTTAAGGGGTGGTGGTGGTGAGTAGATCTTATATGCCAGCAAATACGGTACATAATTGTGGCGTCTTTTTAAAGGCTTCATGTAACTCTGAACATATTAGTGCTTCTGTTTTGATTTAAAACAACTAATAAAATAGCTTAAATGCATTGAAATCAAAGGAAAAGGGTTTGTACTCATGAGATTAATTAAAGGGCACAATGGCATGGTGTTTAATCCTCTTTTCCTTTTCTTTCTCAGAAACTCTGATATCAGGACTTCCACTGCACAAAGGTAAATTCGAGGTGATGATAAATTTGCAAAAAGGATGGAACATGTTAGAAAACCAGCTAGTTATATTTAATTTCAGCTCTTCCTGGGAACACTGGAAATTCTACAATAATTTCACCTAAACATTAGCAGCTTTATAAGTGGAGAGAAAGCTGGCTAAAAGCAGTGAAGAATGTGTGATTATCTTCAGACAGCATTCAAAGATCATTAAGTTATAGATTAACTTTAGTTAGTTGGTTCTTTGGAGGAAAACCACCAAAACCTGTGTTAGCATGTTTAATTAGCAGCTTATTATTTCTAAAGCCAAACCACGTGTAACCAAAAACAACAACCCTTGCTGTTAATGCTCGCTTTTCACCTCCATTTTCCTTCCCTTTCTTTTTTTCTCTCTTGAATTTTAAATGTTATTTATTTATTTAATTTCTATATCGCCCATTTGGGTGGTATCCCACTCTGGGCGGTGTACAAGCAGATATAATAACATGACAAAACAAACAACAGATCAAAAAATACATCTCAAAATAAAATAACTAAAATAACGAGTCTGAGGGCATAGGGGATCAATCTGGCTGACTAATTCATAGCTTAACTAGCATAGTTTGCCCGGTGATGCCGGGCTGTTATAAACTGTGATCAGCTTTTTTGGGTTTTTTTTGTGGATTAAAAAAAGAACAAAGGATGATATAATTTTTTCAAATTGTTTTATTTAACCAAATAATGTTTTAGTTTGTGGGGTTTTTTTTAATAGTTGTACCGTAGGTAATATTTTTAAAAATGTGAAAGTACATGTTTTTTACATTCAATGTTTTTAAACTGTGTTTAGATGTTTTAGGGTTTTTATTTGAGTTAAAACCCAACACAGGATGTTATAAATCTTTTTATTTTATTTTATAAAATATGTTTGTGATTTGTGTAAACTTTTGATTTATTATGTTTTTGACTTGTTTTTACTCTTGTGGCCTCTAGGTGGGGCTGTTGTGTCTTTTTGAGTTGTTTTTACTATTCTGCCCTGCAGGTGGGGCTGCTAGTGGTTTTGTTTTAGTTTCACTGTTTTTTCTCTCCTGGCCTCTGGGTGGGGCTTCTTCCGGTAAGTCGTCTTTATTTCTTCATTTCTGTTCCGGTCGTTGTGAAGGGATGACGTGCTGGCGAGTTCTCTGGTTTTCTTTCTTCTGGGGTTTTTCTTTGTTTTGCTTTTGTGGTGGTGGGCTGGGAGGTGTTTCTGTTTGTTCTTTTTTGTTTTGGTTGAGTTTTAGGTTTGTTTAATTGGTTTGGTTATTTCTAATTTTGTTTAATTTTTCTTATTTTGTTGTTTATTTGTGTAATTAGTTGTTGTTTGATTGTATAATTTGTGGGGTTTTTCATGTTGCAGCTAGGTGTTTTGTATGTGGTTTTGTGTTGTAGATGTTTTGTTTGTGTATTTTGTGGTTTATTGATTTATTTTTGTTTTATAATTTTTTTATTAATTTTGGTGTTTGTTTTTGGTGGTTACTTTAGCGTGAAGAACGGGCTGCCTGTCGGTTCCTGTTTTCCCCATTGCTGCTTTGAATTTTGGTTTCGATGCAGCAATGGGGGAAAGGAGGAGGAGGCAGTCAGCCCATTCTTCTCCCTGGAAGGTTCGTTAGGTAGGTCGGGGGAGTAGGAGGAGGCAGAGAAGAGCTATCTGTGCCTAAAGATGGTTCTCTCCACTCTGTCTCCTTTTTCTCCTGGCTTACCTAACTGGAGATCAGCAGGCAGCGATTCGTAGAGGGTTGTGTTTTTCCTTGCGGATTGCTGGCTGTTGCTTTTGTAATTGGAAGTACAAAGGCATCAGCTAGTCATCCGCCAGGGAGGGTGCTTCCCCTGACGAACTGCTGCCTGTTTTTGGGGGGGTTTTCCCCACCCCGGCTCAACTTTCCTTGAGGCTGGCAGTGGTCTCGCCGTGTCTTCAGCAGGGTAGCATGGAGGAGAGGGAGTCCCTCTTCTCCCTGTTGCTCCGGGAAAGAAGGACGGCAGGTGTCTCACGGTGGCATTTTGTGGCTTTTTGTTTTGCGTGGCTGTGAGGCGCTGCGTCTGCCTGCTGGGGACTTGCGCTCCCGTTGCATTTTGTAATTTTATTTTTCATGCGCCGGCTCTCTCAACGTTCTGCGCGCTCACAGCGCACAGGACGTTGAGACTTGTAGTTTTGCATTTGTGGTTTGCTTTCGTGTGGCGGTTTTTTTTCTGTGGCTCGATTTCAATTGGCCGCGCCGCGTTTCCCAACGTTCTTTTTGCTCGTGCCTAATTGGCTGTGGCGTGGCGCAGAGAACGTTGGGAATTGAAATTGTTTCCCTTTGTTCGTGTTCGTGGGGCTCTTGCCCCACTGGTGCGTTTCTCACCCTGCAGTAACCTCCGTACCGGGTTCAGGCGAGTGCAGGAGGCTCGGTACGGGATAGTGTGGATGGGTGTGGGAGCCTTTGTTACATTCCAACGGTTAACCCTTGGATTTATAGGTATAGATGGCTTTATAGCTAAAGCCTTCTCCATACCCATTCAGTGTTTCTCAACCTTGGGTCCCCATATGTTCTTAGACTTCTATTTCCAGAAGCCCTGATCAGCAGCAGGTATGCTGACTTGGGCTTCTGGGAAATGAAGTACAAAAACACCTGGAGATCAAAGGCTGAGAAACCTGTTTTGGACTACAATTCACAGTTCCCCCCACTCTTACCTATGTTGTTGTTGTTCTTGGTTCTTCTTGTTCTTGTTTTTCTTTTTTCGTGTCCAGATCAAACTTTGGACTTCCAAAATGAAGCCACCTTCTTGGCTTTGTCATTGGCCATAGTTAAATCTTTGTCGGTACTGTACATTGTTTCTGGTGGGATCTTCCCTATGTTGACTGGGGCTGTTTGAATTCACAACACCTGAAGGACATAATACAGGAGGAGGCTGTTGTAAGCCTTCAGAATGCAAGGCTTGTCCTTTTGTACTCTGTGAAGTGCCACAAACGCAGACCTTAAACCAGGGGTTTCCAACCTAAGGCCCGTGGGCCAGATGTGCCCCCACCCTCCAATGGTGTTCAAGAAACAAAATGACTTCCCTTTTGAAGCTGTTGGGACAAAATGGCTGCCCCCATTATTCAGGCAGGGCAAAAATGGCCATCTGGCCCTCAAAGCTGAATCAGACAGCATGACCCTGGCCCCAGCTTGAAAAGGTTGGGTACCCCTGTCTTAAACATTGCAATCTCACAGTTTTATTCCTCTTTACTCCTCTCTTTTTCTCCCCAACAACAGCAGAGGTAATTTTGGAACCAGCTACAGCTCATCCCCAACTCATCCTCTCTGATGACTGTAAAATCATCTGCATGGGTGGGTATTATCGAAGCGTGAGAAAAAGCCCCGAGAGATTTGACGAATGGCCCTTCGTGCTCGGACGTGATGGATTTGCAGCCGGCCGGCATTACTGGGAGGTCGCTGTTGAACGTGAAGACACCTGGGGTGTTGGGGTTGCCAAAAAGTCTGTGAGGAGGCATGGAGATGTGAACTTCAGCCCCGAGCAGGGTTTTTGGGCTGTGGGAAAATGGGATGGCACCTACACAGCCTACAACCCACCTTATTACACTCTTCTGACTTTGTACGAAGAGCTCAAGAGGATTCGAATAATCCTCAACATCGATGGAGGCTGGGTGACCTTTTATGACGCCAACACCGCAACCCCTATTTTTGCTTATTCCGTTGGCTCCTTTTTTGGAGAAACTCTCTTCCCTTTTTTTTACGTCTTTGGGAAGGCCCGCCTCAGGCTCTGCTCCTGAGGTAGCCCAATATACTTCACAGTGTGTAGTGCTGCTCATCAGCATGATAAATAAATAAGAAGGGGAAGGAATTAATCAATCTAGGATCCCTTTCCACAAACTGTGCAAAAACCTTCATGGGCTTCAGTGACGGTTAACCTTGGCACTCCTGGCGTTCTTGAACTTCAATTCCCAGAAGCCCTGATCCGCAGGTGTGCTAAGTTAGGCTTCTGGGAATTGAAGTCCAAGAACACCAGGACTCTCCCAAGGTTGAGAAATAATAAGGTAAAGGATATGAAAGATTCCTTTTCTTACCAACTTTCCTCAGAATACACACTATTCCTATATTTCTTTCATACAGTGTTCGTCATCCATAGGGAAAGGGAGGGAAAGTGTGTCACAGTGATTTCACTCCATTTTTGTGACATTCAATGGGATTTCTGCACTTCTATTTGCTATGCCAGCCATCTGCTTTCTTCTGCCAAGTCCCACCTTTGAAACAGCAGAAGGAGAACAGAAGTATTTTTTTTCTAGCTCTCATAAAAGTCGACAGATCTTTGGGTACCTCTGTGTGATTTTCTTACATACCTTTGTCTTGCCAAGCTAATTAAGTTCAAAACCTTTATTGGCGTTACCAGAGCCTTTTTGCTCATGTGGAGTCCCTTCAAGTTGCCATCTCTTGCAACATCAGTATTGTTTCTCCACAGACACACACAATAAAATGAAAAACTAAAACTTCTGCATATTCAGGTTTTACTTCTATTACTATTGGTGTCAAAAAGATATTTACGTAGAAAATAAAGTCCACTGAGATCAGCGGAGTTGTGAGCTAATCCTTGACCCCCTTCCTCAACTTCAAGGAGGACAAGTTATTTGACACCTTTTGTGTTCAAGTATCTGGATGTCTTGGACTCCGCCGGGGCCCCAGATGGAAAACAGATCAGCCAAGAGGCCATCCTCCCTGCCTGAATTTGTTTTAGGACTCATTCTGTCCATCCTAGAAGGAATATGACGAACCCTTTCTGATATAAACTTCAGCTTCTGGCCAAAAACAGGGAAGAACGGTGTCATCTTCTTTCCAACTGTCCTGTAGGCCTCTCTGAAGGTCAGTGGAGCAGGAGGTCATCGTTACTCCTAAGCATAAAGAAAGGGCTAAAGCTCTCCCTGGATTAGTTTCCTACTCAGTAGAGGAGGGAAAGGCATTTGTACAACAGACAAGCTGTGGATCCTGATGGGGAGAATTTTTTGGGCATTGTTTGTAGAAGCACTCTAACTGCACATACGAATCAGCTGCTGAGCCAACAGACGGGAAGAGGCCATAGTCCAGTGATGGCCAACCTTGGCACTCCAGGTGTTCTTGGACTTCAATTCCCAGAACCCCAAGTCAGCACTCCTGCTGATCAGAACCTCTGGGAATTGAAGTCCAAGAACAGCTGGAGTGCCAAGGTTGGCCATCACTGCCATAGTCTGTAGCTTGACTTAAAGGCCAGTAAAAAATTGCAGACCTCTGTGCTTAATTCTGATTTTGCCCTTTCCTCCCCTTGATTTCTATCCCCAAGACTCGCTGACTGTGAATGTGCGGAGCAAGAACACAACACTGCAAATTCATTTTTCCTATTAAGCCAGCCCAAGGTACTATTCTAAGCATGCTTTCATTTTCAAAAAAATGACAACTTTTTGTTGTTAAAGAAAGCAGGAAAGAATGCAATGCTGAATCCCATGAGAAAAGGCAAAGTAATGCTATTACATTCAGAACCAGCCTGACTATTTATATAGTTATGTGAAATTTATAGTTGTCTGATCCAGTTGCTTGTTCTGCCACCTGTATTTATTTACTTCAGCTGCTTTGCCGAGTCACAAAAGAAATACTTTTGATCAATAAAATCCTGGTTACTTTTCTGTATTATATGTGAATACAAGCTGGATTTTTTAAAAATATATATATTATATTAAAGACTACTCTTCCTGGTGTGATTGCCTCTTATGTCAGAGTTATTGGTTTTATCCTTTATTTATATTTACTTATTAAATTTCTATCTTACCCATCTGGGAATTTTTCCCACTCTACGTGGCAAACAAGTTAAAACCAAAAATATACACACAATAACAATTGATGGTAACGAAGGGTGACATTGATAGTAACGAAGGGTGACATTGATAGTAACGAAGGGTGAAATAGTCCAGTTGGCCTTCGGGCAAGTGCGTGTTATTAATCAATTGCGCCCACTCCTGGACCGGGAGGACCTGCTCATGATCACCCATGCCCTGGTCACCTCCCGTTTGGACTATTGTAATGCGCTCTACATGTGGCTGCCCTTGATGACCATCCGGAGACTGCAGTTGGTCCAGAATGCGGCAGCCCGCGCGGTGGTGGGGTGTAGTCATTTTGCCCACGCCTCACCACTGCTGCGGGAGTTGCACTGGCTGCCTATTTGTCTCCGGGTGCAATTCAAGGTGCTGCTTGTCACCTTTAAAGCCCTTCATGGTAATGGACCAGGATACCTCAGGGACCGCATCATCCTTAGGACATCGACCTGTCCCACAAGAGCAAACCAAGAGGGCACCCTTCAGGTGCCATCTGTTGGGGAGGCTCGCCTCTCCAGCACAAGGAAAAGGGCCTTCTCGGTCGTATCCTCCACACTGTGGAACCTCCTCCCAGTAGAACTACGCCTCCAGACCCAGTTGCTACCATTTAGGAAAGAATTGAAGACATGGTTGGCAAAATGGGTCTGGGGGCCGGGATTGTGAACAAGCTCCCCTTTTTAATTAACTAGCAAGGGTTGCCGGCGTTGCCGGGCTTTTTCCCCCGTGTGTTTTAATAAAAAATGAACCAATTTTATTTTTGCAATAGTTTAAATTGTGTTGGAAGGTTAAATTGTGTTAATGTTTTTTAAAAATTGCTTAGTCTGTAATTTTAATTTTTTAAATGTTTATTTATGTAAATTTTTTTTGGCTTGGCTGTTATTAACTGTGATCTGCTTTTTTGGGTTTTTTTGAGGATTAATAAAAGAAGAAAGTATGATATAATTTTTTCAAATTGTTTTATGTAAGCGAATAATGTTTTAGTTTTTTGAATTTTTTTAATTAGTTGTACCATAGGTAATAATTTTAATAATGTAAAAGTAAATGTTTTTTACATTCAATGTTTTTAAAATGTGTTTAGATGTTTTGAGCTTAAATTTGAGTTATAACTCAGCACAGGATTTTTAAAAGTTTCTATTGTATTTTATTGACATATGTTTGTGATTTGTGTTAAAGTGTGTTTTAGTGTAATTTTTTTTACTTGTTTTTATTGGTGTGACCTTTTGTGTAAAATTGTGAATTTGTGTTATGTTTTTGATTTGTTTTTACTCTTCTGGCCTTTTATTTGGAGCTGTTGTGTGTTTTTGAATTGTTTTTACTATTGTGGCCAACAGGTGGTGCTGGTAGGGGTTATTGTATTTTGACTTTTTTTTCTCTCCTGGCCTCTGGGTGGAGCTTCTTCTGGTAAGTAGTCTCTTTCTTTATTCATTTCTTTTCCAGTCCTGGTGGAGGTAGCACATCTTTTGGTAAGTTTGCTTGTTTTCTTTCTTTTGTGTGTGTGTGTGGGGGTGTTGTGTTGGAATTTGTATTTTTTGTCTGTTTGTTTTGTTTTTGATTGTGTCTTTGTTTACTTCGTATTGTTTTTGGTGTTTTTGTTTCTGTTTATTTTTGGATGTGTTTGACTGTTTTTAGTAATTTTAAAAAAATATTTATTTATTTGGTGGTGGGGAGGGGACGTGGTCATTGGGGGTTAGGAAGGGTGGGATAGGTGGTGGGGAGAGGGGCATGGTCGTTGGGGGTTAGGAAGGGTGGGTTAGGTGGTGGGGAGGGGGCATGGTCGTTGGGGGTTAGGAAGGGTGGGCTAGGTGGTGGGGAGGGGGGCATGGTCATTGGGGGTTAGGAAGAGTGGGTTAGGTGGTGAGGAGGGGGCATGGTCATTGGTGGTTAGGAAGGGTGGGCTAGGTGGTGGGGAGGGGGCGTGGTCATTGGGGGTTAGGAAGGGTGGGCTAGGTGGTAGGGAGGGGGGCTTTATTGTGTTATGGTGCTTTGTTTGTGTGGAGTCGTGAAAGTAGATCGGGTTTCCCCTTTAATATCAGTGGGTGGGGGTTGTGACCCCCCTCTCCGCTGGCTACCCTAGGGTTGGGAGGTTTGTGGGGACAAAATGGGTATATTGCCCCCACACTTCTGGACCCAGGAGACCAGGCAGAGTGGATCGATTCCCTCCCCCCCTCCTTAAAACAACTCCGTTTTTAAAGAGAAGAAAAGACGGAGTTGTTTTAAGGAGGGGGGGGGAATCGATCCACTCTGCCTGGTCTCCTGGGTCCAGAAGTGTTGGGGCAATATACCCCTTTTCTCCCCACAAACCTCCCAACCCTAGGGTAGCTAGCGGAGAGGGGGATTGCAACCCCCCACCCACTGATGTTAAAGGGGAAACTCCAGTCGGGAACTTCAGGCGCTGTTGGTGAGGGAAAGAAAGCCGGCTGGTGTGTGCTTGGCTGTGAGGCGGTGAGTTGTTTTTATTTTTAATTTTTCGGGCGCCGTTTTCCTCAGCGTTCTGCGCGCTCATGGCGCGCAGGACGCTGGGGCTTGTAGTTATGGGTTGGTGCTTTGTGTTTGTGCTGCGTTTTTTTAAATGCTTTTCTTTTGATTGGCTGCGGCGCGTTTCCGAACGCTGCGCCGTGCGAGAGCCTCTCAGCCTGATTAGCTCTGGCGCGGCGCAAGGAATGTTGGGAAGTGAAGTTGTTTCCCTTTCTTCGCGTTTGTGGGGCTGTTGCCCCATTGCCGTTTTCTCAATCCTTCATTGACCTGCGTACCCAGATCGGCCGTGTGCACGAAGGGTGAGTGCAGGCAAGTAGGGCGAGGCATAGCAACCTATAGCCAGTTCCAACGGTTAACCCTTGGATTTATAGGTTAAGATTTTTAAAGGTTTTTTATATTTTAGATTTGTTTTTAGATAATAGATGTCATGGCGGGGGTTGGGTTAATATTGTTATGTTTTTTGTTTTAATTGTTTTACCTGTATATTGGTCTTAGTGTACACTGCCCAGAGTTCTTTGGATAGGGCAGTATATAAATCTATTAAATTAAAATTAAATTATATACTTATCCATTGGCTATTGGGAGAATATTCTTAAAAGCCTCTTTAAAGAGTATTCGCCATCATTATCGGCTGATACTCATATCCGAGCATACATTTTTCCTGGAAGTCATTTTCTTAGTTGATGGATGTATTTTTGGTGACTCAGTTAACTGATCCTAGCATGAAACATGCGGCAACACACATTACACTGAATAGATGGTGGAGGACATGGTTGGGTTTGACGAAGCTTTTGTGCTTGTTGCTTAGCCTCTTCATGTCTGCGATGGTCTTCAAAGTAGCAGCAGGTTTGGTGCCAAAGTGGGCGATTATGGCCGCTGTGAAACATGGACCCTCTTCTCGCCAAGACATCAAAAAGCTTGAGCACTTTCACCAACAGAAGCTAAGATCCATCTTAAACATTAAGCAGTATAAAGATGTTTCTTAAAAACATCCAATGATCCATCATCTACTTCCTCAAAGGAACTGAAATCAATCCATAGATTTTGCTCCATTTCATTCTAACAACAACACTGTGGGGGCAAGGCAACTCCCCAGAGCAAGAAGCAGTTGGTCACTCAGTGAGCCAAACACAGAGTTAAACTTCAACATCCCTCGACCAACTTTAGTAGTTGTCACACTGCATTCTGCACTGGCAGTATGTAAAGTTATAGCCTTGCATTATCTAGCTGTAGGTCAATTTGATACACATTTTTCAGCTTTAAAAAGGACTTTGGCCAGATTGCCTGGATTGGAACAACAATGCCATAACATATGGACATCAGTTTCCATATTGTCGTGACTGCAGTGGCTAAGCCACTGACTGGAAGGTGAGTAGTCAGTAGTTCGATTCTGAGTACTGCAGGACAGAATGACCTCCCATCTTTGTCCCAGCTCCTGCCAACCTAGCAGTTCGAAAGCAAGAAATTGCAAGTAGATAAATAGGAAGCACTTCGGTGGGAGTTTTGTGCGCTCCGGTGTCTAGTCATGCCTGCCACATGACCACAGAGACATCTGCAGAAGCAGGCAGCACTGGCTCTTCGGCTTTGAAACAGATGAGCACTGAACCCTAGAGTCAGTGGCTGAAGCGGCACGGAAATACGAGAAATCCCAGCCAATCCGGGATACTTGACAGGTATGGGCCCTACATTCTTTGAGTTACCGAAAGCAAGTTTTGCTCCATCTTCCAAAAAACCTTCGAAAGAAGCCTAATAATTCTGCCTGGGTGGTATGCAAAACATTTTACATCTTTTCATAAGATTACTCTCTCCCCCCCGAATTCTTTTATGTTTCTTCAAATGCAGTAACTGAGGGAAATATTTCCATATTTAAACATTTTTTTAAAGCTTCCCTCTACTGTGGATATGAACATGTTGCCCAAATAATGAGTTAAGCAGAAATGTTCACCCCATTTTACAATCTTATACAGTATGTTTATATCCTATATCAATAATGGCAAACCTCTTAGAGACCAAGTGCCAAAACTGAGGGGTGGGGTGAACTCTGCTGCGGGGGAGGGAGGAAGCGCTCCCATTGGGGTGCCGGGCAGAAGGGTAGTATATAGCGAAAGAATAACCGTTAGAGGCAACGGGCTAGAAAGCCACTATGTCTGCAAATATTCAGCAAATAATCCAAAGGTAAAGTTTCTTGATCAATAAAGTTTCTTTAATCCATAAATTGTGTTATAACTTTTGTCAGTTCAAACATAAAACAGATATCTTCTCTCAACTGTTTTATATTTGAACTGACAAAAGTTATAACACAATTTATGGATTAAAGAAACTTTATTGATCAAGAAACTTTACCTTTGGATTATTTGCTGAATATTTGCAGACATAGTGACTTTCTAGCCCGTTGCCTCTAACGGTTATTCTTTCGCTGCATATCTCATATCGTTTGGCCTCTTCATAGTATTTGTTCGGGCAGAAGGGTGGGGCAAACTCTGTGCTGGGGGAGGAAACACTCCCATTGGACTGCTGGGTAGATGGGTGGGTGAACTCTGTGCTGGGGAAGGGAGGAAGCACTCCCATTTGGCTGCTGGGCAGAGGAGTGGGGCAAATTCTGGGCTGGGGCAATGGCCCGTCCGCCCACAGAAAGAGCTCTGAATGCCCCCTCTGGCATACATGCCATAGGTTTGTCACCACTGCCCTATATGAATCTTCTTGAAGCATATGATTTCAGATAGTAAAGTTACAGGCAGCTTGTGACAGGATCACTGGAGATCCTTTCTTAAATCTGGAAAAGATTTCACTTCATTTGGCTCACATGCTGATCTTATGTTTAATAAAAAAAGATTGGCAGTGAATGTTTCCTCCTATGCAGTCTCTAAACAGTGGAAAGCAAAACATTTTCCCACACTACTAAGAGTTTATCAGCTTTCTCCTCATGTGGCCTCACTGGTGAATCAAAGGCTTATCTCTTCCCTCCTTTGTGTGGTTTCTCTAGTGTGTGTTCTCTGGTGGATCACAAGGTTTTCATTGCGAGTATAACCTTTCCCACAGTCTTCGCATCTGTACGGTTTCTCTCCTGTGTGGATTCTTTTATGCCTCACAAGCTGCAAATTCTGAGCAAAACATTTCTCACAATCCTGGCATTTATACGGTTTCTCTCCGGTGTGGACTCTCTTGTGGGTCACCAGGTTCGCAATCTGAGCAAAACAGTTCCCACACCTGTACGGTTTTTCTCCTGTGTGGACTCGCTGATGATTCACAAAGGTTTTATTCTGGGCAAAACATTTCCCACACAGTTGGCATTGGTACGGCTTTTCTCCCGTGTGGACTCTCTGATGGTTCGCCAGGGTTTTGTTCTGAGAGAAACATTTCCCGCATTCCTGGCACCGGTACAGTTTCTCTCCTGTATGGACTCTCTGGTGGTTCAAAAAGGTTGTGTTCTGAGCAAAACACTTCCCACAATTGTGGCACTGGTAGGGTTTCTTGCCTGTGTGGATTCTCTCGTGATCCACCAGGTGTGACTTCTGAGTGAAACACTTTCCACACTGGCAATGGTATGGTTTCTCTCCAGTGTGGAGTGTTTGGTGATTCGTGAGGTGAGAAGTGTGAGCAAAACATTTCCCACACTCCTTACACTTGTACTGTTTGTCTCCCGTGTGGACGGAGTGATGTATCACAAGGTGCGACTTCTGAGTAAAACATTTCCCGCACTGCTAGCATTTATAGGGCTTCTCTCCCGTATGAATTCTTTGATGGATCACAAGTTCTCCTTTGGAAGCAAAACATTTCCGGCATTCTGTGCATTTGTGTGGTTTCTCTCCTGTATGGACTCTGTAGTGGATCATCAGCTGAGAATTGCCATAGAAACCTTTCCCACATTCCTGGCATTTGTACGGTTTCTCTCCCATATGAACTCTTTGGTGCCTCACAAGTTGTGGATTAGAAGAAAAACAGTGTCCACACTCCTGACATGGGTATGGCTTCTTCTCTCGGTGGGTTCTCATGTGCTTCCTAAGGTATGAACGGCAAACAAAACCTTTCCCACACTCCTGACATCTGTACAGTTTCTCCCTTGAGTGGACTCTCTGGTGGTTCGAAAGCTGTGACCAAAAAGGAAAGAGTTTCTCACACTCTTTGCATTTGTACGGTTTTTCTCCTGTGAGGATGGCTTGGTGGGCATGAAGGTGTGAGTTCTGCCCAAAAGACCTCCCACATTCCTGACATTTGTAGGGTTTCTCTCCTGTGTGGACTCTGTAGTGGATCACAACTTTGGAATTGGAAGCAAAACCTTTCCCGCACTCCTGACGATTGTAAGGTTTTTCTCCAGTGTGGACTCTTTGGTGGATCAAAAGGCTGCTTTTCCAAGAAAAGGATTTCCTGCACTCCTGGCATTTATGCAGCTTCTCTCCTTTATGGCCTTTCAAAGAGTTCAAAAAGTGTGAATTGTGAGTCACATCTTTCCAAGACTGTTCAAGATTACAACCTTTCTTTTCGGCATGGACACTCTTGTGAACCAACACTGCCATCTTGAGGAGAAAGCATTTCCCACATATTTCACATTGGTAGGGCTTCTCTCTGTTCCGAGGCTCCTCTTTGGCAAATGTTTGTCCATATCTCGCAAGATTCAGTTTGTTTATAAAAGTCTTCTCAGGCTTGACACATTCTTTTGCTCCTCTCCAGTTATCTGCTGGGGAGAAAGAGAAGTAAAAAAACTTTGAATATGAAGCTGAGAAGGAACCAAACAAATCGTAATATTCCTAAAGAGAGGACTTCAAACAAAACAAAGCAATATAATATAAAGAAAAGGCTGCCATGGGTCAGTGGTTAAGGTTCACCATCCCTGGCCTACAGAATAAAAAGTAATAGCAACATGCAGCCCTCTCTGGGCATCTCACAAGATAATTGCTATTTTGCACCCCAATAAACTGGGTAATCATTTTACTGACATTGGAAGAATGGAGGGCTAAGTCAACCTTGAGCCTAACAGGATTGACCTCAGATCAAGAGCAGAGGTTTGGCTGCAGTACTAAGGGCTGCAGTGGCTCAGTGGTTACGACGCTCGCCTTGTTAGCTGGAAGGCCAGCAAGTCAGCAGATCGAGACCTGGATACTGCATGACGGAGTGAGCGCCCATCTCTGTCCCAGCTCCTGCCAGCCTAGCAGATCGAAAGCAAGAAATTGTAAGTCGATAAATAGGGACCACTTCGGTGGGAAAAGATCTTGGGAACATGAAAGGAGCCTCATTCAGGAGTCCCCTGAGTGGAGTTTCTCCAGAAAAAAATCCTTTCAACCCAGAATAATTTCTGACATGAAATTATTATTATTATAATATAAAGAAAAATAAGAAACATTATAAACCTTCCCCCCCCTCTTCATAGGTGTGTGGTGTCTCTGTTATAGTATTTTACACTGCAGATTTATTCTTATTTTACCAGGCATTTTAAGAACTGTTTTTAGATTGCAGCACTCCTTTATCTTGCAGTTTTATTTTGCCTTCACCTATTTTTTTCTTTTTTGATAGCCATCTTCTGTCTTTACTTATTATTTTATTATTTACATTTTTATTGTACATCAGTCTGAGAACCTTATTTGCTGTGGGAAGGCATTCGGGAAGCAGAATAAATGAAATGAAGGTAAATGTCTCCCTTGCTCGGGATGCCTGCTTACGCCCCACCCGCTGCCCCCGGACCCCCCTCTTTGACCTCTTGGATGGGGAAGGTTGGTCCGGGACGATTGGCAAGGGGGGGTTGGCAAGGGGGGAGGGGATGCAGGACATAAAAATGTGCGGCTTTGCTTTAGATATATAAGATCTAATTGAAATTTCTTGAATGCAGCCTTATTTGATTACAGCTAAACTGATGTGGTCTTCTGAAAGGAAAAGGTTCCCTACCCCTGGGCTAAAGGGTGAGGCAAAAAACTAACATCAGTAAAAACAAGATCGGGTTTAGAGTGAGGCAAGCTTCTTACCAAAAGATGAAATTATCTTATAGTTGTCCAACATGACCTTCCTGTATAAAGATCTTTGATTCCAATCCAGCAATTCCCATTCCTCCTCTGTGAAATACACAGCCACGTCTTCAAAGGTCACCAGTCCCTAAAAAGAGTAAAGGAAACATTCCTAACAAAGATGCATACTATGTAAAGGGAACGCCATTGGTACTCCTGATGCTCTCCAGATGGAATTTAGCCAATGTAGAATTAATGAATCACCTACCTCGGATGCTTCTACAGCAGCCATTTTGTCTCCTTTAATCTACGTTCTGGATTGCGATGGAGACCTCACGGTGCCCACTGCAAATGGGATAAAAGTAAGACAGAGGGCAAATGTTTCAGACAGGCACGTGTTTCCATGGACATGTGGCAGGCACTGACTCACACACTCATGCAGAAGGCGAAGCCCAGGGGGGCACAAGTTGCTGGGGGTGAGGTAGGATGCTGCCCGTTAGCCCGATGCCCCAGCATGGGTCTGTAGGCATGCACGGAATGCTGTTACCTTTCCCACCAAAGTGGTACCTATTTCTCTACTTGCAATTTCTTGCATTTGAACTGCTAGGTTAGCAGGAGCTGGGACAGAGACGGGAGCTCACCCTGTTGTGCAGTATTTGTGTCTTGAACAGCTGACCTGCTGGCCTTCCAGTCAACAAGTTCAGTGTCTTAACCACTAAACCACCGCAGTCCCTTAGACACACCAAAATGGGAGAGAGCCTTCTGCCGGCCCTCTCTATTCTTTGCTCCAGTTTAAATATCTTTATGACTTGTCCTATGATTTCTTCACCTGAGTTGTGCTGTGATGTAAATGCCATTTCCTCCAGGCCTTGTTGATCTGGAAACCAAGGGTCTTACTCAAGACAGTAGATCAAATCAGGCTTCATGGTTAAGAAAACCCTCCTGAAGAATACAACAAGAGAAAAAGAAACAAATAAAGGACAAGGAGAAGAGAGAAATGCTCCCATCGGGTGTGTTTTCTGAAACGTGGAAGCTGTGAGCTGGGTCACGGAGCGACTGGTCACAAGAAAGGCACGGAGGCAAAGGTGAGGTGGAAGACCAGTTCCGATTAGTTTGGAGTGCTGGCATTTATTACCTGCCTCGGGTACCTGCGTGCATAGGTTGCGTGCGACCCGTCACAGAAGACTGCCGACGTGGCACATTGTTAATCCGGTTACATTTACAGAAGTTACTTGGAGGAAATGTGTAATCAGGAAATTACCGAGGAAGTCTGTTATCTACTAATTAACTACTGGCTGGCGAGACCATTGTCTTGCCCTATCGCGGAATCTTTCCAGGACTATCTTCATCAAATATGACACATTCCAGTTTACTCTCCTGCTTAGGGAGTCTGTGGGTATGATTGATACATCATGTGTTTAGCTTTAATTACCACCTTGTCCGAGCTCATGGCCGAGGTGTTATGTATGAATCTTTAACTATGGCCAATATGAATCCGCACCCAATTTCCATTCCTAACCAAGTTATGAGGGCTCGAGGGCGTGTGCGCCCAAACCCCCAACCTTTCAGGAAAGGTTATGCCAATTATATCTGTGGGTAAACCACAGGCAACCTTTACCTTTATCTATAACTAGCAAGGGTTGCCCGGCGTTGCCGGGCTTTTTCACTTGTGTGTTTTATTAAAGGAGAGGCTTTGAAATTTTTTCCAAAAAACTTTTAATGTATAAACTTTTTTGTTTTGCAATAGTAATTTTCTTTGTCTGTTGAGAAAACATATTTAACATTTTAAACTTTGTTTATAAACTGTTTTGGACTTTACTGCAAGTTGCATAATAAAGCATTTTAAGTGTTTTTGTTTTAAAACATATGAAACATTTAACTCTTTGTACTGTTTTTTTAAATATATTTTTCTCCAGCGATGTGTCTGCAGCATCTGTAAAACATAACACACAGGGAGAGATATTTTTATTTGTCTATTGTTATGTGACATTTCATTAATGATGTTTTTTGTTTTTAATGGATTATTATTGTAAATATTTTGGGTTTAGTTTTTTTGTTTAAGTGTTAATATTTTTGTTAGTAAGCATTTTTTTAACATTTTTAACATTTTACTAAATAATTTTATATTTACCTTCATTAACAGTTGTTTTTGTTTTTTGTTTTTTGTGGTTCAGTTTGTTGACTGTTGCTTTGTTGGGGTATCTGTTTAATGAGAAGAATGACAAAGTTATATATAACTGTATTTCTCCAAAATTTGGAATGAAATTGTTTGGTTTATTTACCTGTTGATTTCTGGGTCTGTTGTCTTTTTATATTCAGAAAATGGTGCAGCATTATTTCTGCTAATGGCTGGTTGAATTTAGGTGGTGGATGAGTCATCATGAGGAGATGTCTTTGTATTATTGAGTCTATATCTACCTCAGGGTGTTTTGGTATTGGAGGTTTGTTTTTTTTTTTTTCCCTTGGGTGTTTTCATGTTAATTTTCATTGTTTGTGTTTTTCATTTCCTGTTGATGTATTTGTTTGTTGTTTATTTGCTGTATTATTTCTTGTAAGGTATTATTGTTGTGGTGTTGTTTAAATTGTGTGTCCTTTTCTTCTAATTCTGAATTTTCTGTTGTTTGTTGTTTCCAGTGCAATATTGACTGTTGGTTGGATGTTGTTTGTTTATCTTTTTTTCTGACAATTTGCATTTCTGGTTGTTTATTCTCTGCGTGTTGTTGTTTGTCAATTTGTTTGTTTGTGTTTGTCATTTCTTTTTCCTCTGTTGTCATGTTTCTGTAGGTTTTGGTGTAATTGTCTGTTATTTCTGTGGTTTGTTGTTTCCATGGCAAAATTAATTTTTGTTTGGATGTGGTTTGAATTTCTTTCTTCCTGACAATTAGTATTTCTTGGTGTTTATTTTCTGGCTCTTCTTTTTTGTACATTTGTTTGTTTGTGCTTGTTTTGTCCTGTTCCTCTGTTGTGTGGTTTTTGTACGTTTTGTAGTTATTGTCTGTTGTTTCTGTGTTTTGCTGTTTCCATGGTAATATCAATTTAGTTTGTGATGTGGGTTGCATTTGTTTATTCTTGACACTTAGGTTTTGTTGTTGTTTATTTTCTGGATCTTCTTTTTTGTTCATTAGTTTGTTTGTGTTTGTAGTTTCTTGTTCCTCTGTTGTGTTATTTTTGTACGTTTGATTGTCATTGTTGCTTATTTTTGTGGTTTGGTGTGTTTCTGTCAATAATAATTGTTGTTTGGCTGTCCTTTGAATTTCTTCATTGCTTAACATTTGCTTTTCTGGTTGTTTATTTTCCTCCTCTGTTTTTTTGTTTATTTGTTTTGTTGTTGTTGTTGTTTCTTGTTGTTCATTGGTGTGGTTGTTGAAAGTTTTTGAAGTGTTATGTATTTTTCCTTTTTGATTAATGAGATGAATGATTTCCAGTGTTTCCTTTTTTAGACCAATTTTAGTTTCCTCATTGTGAGATTTTTCAAATTCTGATTTTTGAAATTGTTTATTTATGGATTTTGTTGCATCTTGTGTTGTTGTGTATTTTGGGAATTTTGTGGATGCTGACTGTTTCTGATTAATTTTTTCTACAATTTCAGCAATTGTTATTTGGGTCTCCTTTGATATGCATGCACTGCTTTCTGTTGTCTCGAACTTTGGTAGCTGTTCTCCTTCTTTCTGATCTTGTTCCTCTTTTTCTGGTTCTCCCTGTTCGCTATCTGACTCATAATCTTGCATGCATATTATTTTGCAGTCATCCATGTAAAATTCTACATGTGTAATAATTTTGGAGCATTTCGTACCTTTCGAGTGATGCAGAGTCATTTTTTCCGCGCTCAATGGTCCGGTGGGGTATTGCTTTGTGTTACGATTTTCTTCCTCCCGATCTTTGGTGTCTGGTGATTGTGGTTTTTGCACTTTGTTGGTGTGTGCCTCCATCGCTCCTTATTATTTTGGGTAGCGTTTCTTATTTACGTCTTTTCGATGTGACCTACAGCTTTTGCAAGTCTCCGTTCAAGGATCAATTTCGTTTTTAAGCTGTTTGCAGACTGTGTCTTATCAAACTCTCGTTATCGCGTTGTTTTCCCTCGCTATTTTCGGAGTTCTGGAGAGCTAGTTTAGCGAAGTGGATTTGCATGTTTTGGAGGTGTGTCTCCATGCTTAGATGGCATGGCTGTAAGTGAGTGAATATTTTCCTGTAAAGTTTTCCGTGCTTTGCTTCCTATTTGTATGCTATGTAATATTTTGGACAATGAAATGCGTTTGATGTTTTTCAAAGGATTATGTCCATCCTTTTTTTCACTGTGTGTAGATTTTTGGTGGTCACTTTAGTCGTCTTTTGGTAATTCTAACTGTGTTTATGTTTTTGTTGGTAATGGTGCTGGCCTATTTCTATTTATTAATCTCTGCCTTTTTTCCAATAGCATTGGCCCTACACTTCTGGACACAGAGGAAAAGGCAGAGAGGATCGATCCCCCACCCCCCCTCCTTAAAACAACTCCGGTTTTAAACAGAAGAAAAGACGGAGTTTTTTTAATGGGGGTGGGGTGGGGTATCAATCCTGTCTGCCTCATGTTGTTCAAATTATCACGATACGCGATGTTGGCTGTCGTGGACTTTGGCATTTGCCTTTACTCGTGTTTTAGTAATTTTAAATGTGAACCTCAGTTATTTATCTCCGCTGCCTATGGAGTTAGCAAGAGTTTGGTGTGCTAAGTGGTTAAGCATTATTAGAGGTGTGTTTGTTTTGTCTGTTGCTTTTTGGCTGTCGCTATTGTTTCCCCTCGGAAAGTTTGCACTCATGACTTTGGCAACTCTCTTTTAGCGGATTAGTTTCGTTTTTAAGCTGTGTGTTTGCCGTATGTGTGTTTAATCTTGTTATCGCGTTATTTTCCCTCGCTGTTTTTGGAGTTTGGGAGAGCTAGGTGAGCTAAGTGGATTTGCATGTTTGTAGGCGTGTCTGTGTTCCGCGTTGCTGTATCGCTGTGCAGAAGGCATGGCTGTAAGGGAGTGCGTATTTTCCTTTTAAAGTTTTCGTGTCTTGCTTCTTTTCGAAGCGTCTGTGAGTGTGAAATTCGATGTGTACTGTCGTTGACTTCGGGTGCTTCCTTTACTCGTATTTTGGTAAGTTAAACTGTTTTGATGTTATCTTTTGTAAAGGTGTTTAGGTGGTGGGGAGGGGGGCTTTGTTTTGTTATGGTGCTTTGTTTGTGTGGAGTCGTGAAAGTAGATCGGTGTTTCCCCTTTAATATCAGCAGGCAGAGTGGATCGATCCCCCACCCCCCATCCTTAAAACAACTCCGGTTTTAAAGAGAAGAAAAGACGGAGTTTTTGTAAGGAGGGGTGCTGGGGGATCGATCCTCTTTGCCTCATCTTTTGTTTCCAGCCGCGTTTCCAGCCACTGATGTTAAAGGGGAAACTCCTTTCGGGAGCTTCAGGCGCCGCGGGAGAGTAAAAGAAAGCCGGCTGCTGTTTGATTGCCTGTGAGGTGTTTTTCTTTTTAATTTTCCGGGCGCCGTTTTCCTCAGCATTCTGCGTGGGCGCGCAGGACGCTGGGGCTTGTAGTAATGTGTTGGTGCTTTGTGTTTGTGCTGCGTTTTTTTAAATTCCTTTTCTTTTGATTGGCTGCGGTGCGTGTTCGAACGCTGCTCCGTGCGAGAGCCTCTCAGCCTGATTGGCTCTGGCGCGGCGCGGCGCAACGACTTTCGGGAAGTGATGTTCTTTACGTTTCTTGCCGTTAGTGGGGCTGAGGCCCCCGTGCCGGATTTTTAAATCCTTCGTTGACCTGCGTAGGCAATTCGGCCGTGCTCTCGAAGGGAGGGTGCGGGTCAGTAGGGCAATGCACAGCAACGTATAGCCAATTCCAACAGTGAACACTTGGTTTTATAGGTTAAGATAAATTACCACCATGTAGTTCTAACTCTTATGCCTGTGGAATAGGGCTCGATCCACGAAAGTTCAAATTTAAAACATAGCAATGTTGCCTCCGAGGTACCACAAAGTTACTCTCTTTAATTTTGTTTTGTTCCTCGTCTGTTCTGCCTGGAGCAAAGACATTAATAATAATAATAACTTCGTGTCAGAAATTATTCTGGGTTGAAAGAATTTTTGCGGAAGAAACACCACTCAGGGAACGCCCAAATGAGGCTCTTTCATGTCCCGAAGAGCTGGGACAGAGACAGGCACTCAAACCGTCATACCGCACCCGGGTATTGAACTACCCACTTGCCAGCCTTCCAGCTAACAAGGCGAGCTTCTTAACCACTGAGCCACCTGTTGTGTATGTAACAGTATTACTTTAAGAATGTATGAATGTAACCTGACAATGATTACAATGTAACCCAGCTGTTTAAGGAACGCGAGTAAGCTGCCCATAGAGGGCAGCTGCGAGCGTTCAGCTCACATGGTTCACATTCCCCAAATCACCGGCAGCCGCGGGAACCTTTCCTGCGCGAGGATCACCTGGAGAAGATGGGCGTGACTCAGAATGACGTCACGCCGGTAGCAGCCAATGAGCTACCGTGCAACAATATTCAAATGTATTTACTGCAGTATAAAATGAGCTGTACCTCCGCCATTACCACATGTTCATCCTGACCATCATGAAATAAACCTGTGTTTTAGCCCCCACTGCGGCTCCTTCTTTGTCTTCCGTGCAAGTCACCAAATTGGCGACGAAGGTGGGATACATGGCGTATTCCAAAGTCAAGCCTCATCAATTTGATATCAGCGATCCAGAACAATGGGAGCTGTACGAGTGCCAGTTTCAAGAAGACACTCCCAAAATAAATAACAAATTAGCAATGATTTTAATAACAACTGACCATGAAACTCTTCTATAAGTTCGCTAAACTACTAGCTGAGGGGTCTAACAATATCACTATATTTACAAAAACACATAGAGTGCGTAGCGTGAATATCCATAACGAAGGGAACCACCCTCCCTCTCCCAAAAGATCCTGTTTGAGCCGAAAAAGTTCGTAAGCAAGTTCACTGGCAAGTTCAGTGCCAGTTTCGGCACGTGATGGATGCTGCAGGCATCGACGACGACGCAAAGATGCGCTTGCACTTCCTGGTCCAGGTGGGGCCGGCCACGCTGCGTATCCTGATGAACCTGGTGGCCCCCCGGAAGGTAGACGTGGTGCCCATCGACCGCATCCTGGCGCTACTGAGTGAGCACTTCCAGCCTCCCGTCTCGATTTTCCCGGCCAGGGTCGCATTCCACAGGCGGGACCAGTGTCCAGGGGAATCCGTGTCCGCCTACGCGGCAGCCCTCAGGCTTGCGGCGGTAAACTGCCAATGGGAGGACCTGGACACGGCCCTCCGAGACCGCATGCTGTGTGGCCTGAGGGACGAGGAGGTCCAGAGGAAGTTGATGACCCGCGACCATCGCCTCACGTTCAACGAGGTACTGCGGGAAGCCCAAGCAGCCGAGGCGGCCAGGAGCGGGGTCAGAGTGTTCAAGTCCCGAGGGGCCGCACCCGAAAGGGCCAAGTCACCCGTGCAAGCGGCCCGGCGGACGTCGGTGAAGACGGCCTGGCGGGTGCCCCAGTCGCCCGCAGGCACGCCAGCGACCTCCGAGGAGTCGGCCACGACGGCGGACTCCTGCTCCAGCGAGGACGACGACGTCCAGAGGATAAAGAAATGCGGGGAGAAGCACCAGACCAGCGAGCGACAAGGCCGCCGTTGCGACGGCTGTGGGGCATCTCACGACCGGACGAGATGCCCATTCCGGAAGGCCGAGTGCCACAACTGCGGCCGAAAGGGCCACATCGCCAGAGTCTGCAGGCACGGGCGAACCGAGGACAAGAGCACATCGAGACACCCTCAAGCACACCAACGAAAGGCGGCCGGCATCGGAAAGGTCTCAGCCAACGACGGCGCGGAAGGCGTGAACCGCGTGGGCCTGGATCACCGGCGCTTCTTTGTAGAGGTACTGTTACAGGGGGTCCCAGTGAGGATGGAAGTAGACTCGGGGTCGTCCTACTCCATCCTGTCCCAAAAAGAATTCATGCGCATTCCCCCAAATGCGCGGCCCAGTGTGAAGTCACACTTACGGGACGTGCAGGGCTATGGGATCCCAGTGTTGGGGGTGGGGAATTTCACAGTGAAGTTCAAAAACTACACAGAGAAACTGCCCTTAGTGGTTCTCAAGGGGGGAAGATGCTGCCTTTTGGGAACTCAGTGGTTTGCTCCCCTGGGAATCGAACTGTCCGGCGTTAACGCCATAGAGACTGACCCAATGCGGGACGTGTGCGATGCGCACCCGGACGTTTTCAAGAAGGGGCTCGGGACGTACAATGGGCCCCCAGTCTCCTTTGAGTTGGACCCAGAAATCCGGCCCATACGTCTCAAGCCAAGAAGAGTGCCCTTCGCCCTCAAGGACAAGATTGAGGCGGAACTGGACAAATTGGTGGGGCAGGGGATTTTGGTTCCAGTTGATTCAGCGGAGTGGGAGACTCCGATTGTTACAGCCTTGAAATCAAACGGGGAGGTCAGGATTTGCGCTGACTACAAATGTACAATTAACAAGGCCATTCGGCCAAATGCATATCCGGTGCCAGTGGTTAGCCACTTACTGGCCACGTTGCATGGGGGGAGGTGTTTCGCCAAGCTAGACCTGGCGCAGGCGTATCAGCAGCTCACAGTAACCCCAGCCGCTGCCGCTGAACAAACCATCGTAATGCACAAGGGGGCATTTAAGGTCACGCGCCTACAGTTCGGCGTAAATTCGGCCCCCGGGATCTTCCAGTCCCTTGTGGATCGCCTTTTAAAGGGGCTTCCAGGCGTACTCCCATAGTTTGACGATGTTTTGATAATGGCGGGGAGCGAATCAGAACTAGCGAGGAGGCTAGACAGGGTCCTTTCAGTATTCGAGAAAGCGGGACTTCGACTGAGAAGGGACAAATGTGTATTCTTTGTGAGGGAGGTTGAGTTTCTCGGGTTCAAGATAACCCCGGAGGGCATCAAGCCCTCCGAGTCCAAGGTTGCGGCTGTGCAAAACGCCCCTCGTCCCACCGCGAAACTGGAGCTGCAGTCATTTCTAGGGCTCCTAAATTTTTACCACTCCTTGCCAAGGAAGGCATCCGTTGCGGAGCCACTGCATGCGCTACTAAAGAAAGAGGCGGTTTGGCGGTGGGGGGACAGGCAAGAGAAAGCTTTCAAGGAACTCAAAGCGCTTTTATCCTCGGATGCTGTCCTGACCCATTTTGATCCGAGGAGACCAGTAGTTTTAGTCTGTGATGCGTCCCCAGTGGGGGTGGGGGCGGTGCTGTGCCACGTGTTGGAGAGCGGGCGGGAAGCCCCGGTTGCGTACTACTCCAGGTCCCTTTCAAAGGCGGAGCGCAACTACGCGCAAACTGATAGGGAGGCCCTGGCCATAATCGCGGGAACAAAGAAGTTCCACGATTTCCTATATGGCCGCGAGTTTACGGTTGTGACTGATCACAAGCCTCTTCTGGGGATCTTCACTACAGGCAAACCCACCCCACAAATTCTATCCCCCAGGATGCTACGTTGGGCAATTTTCCTTAATGCGTACCAGTATGAACTGGTCTATCGCCCAGAGAAGGAGATCTCCCATGCGGACGCACTGTCCCGGTCTCCCCTCCCTAGCTTAGGAGATCCCGCATGCGAGGTAGAGCAGGACCACCAAGTCCTGCTGATCGAATCCCTCGACTCACCCCCCATAGTCCCGGCTGACCTCGCCAAGGCCACGGCGGCCGACAAAGTCCTGTCCCAAGTTAGTTCCTGGGTAAGGAAGGGGTGGCCCACAACTCCCCCCGAGGAGCAGTTCAAGTCATTTTTCAGGCGCAGAGTAGAGCTTTCCCTTGAAAGGGGCTGCCTGCTCTGGGGCCAGCGGGTAGTCATCCCAGAGAAGTTAAGGGCGAAGGTGCTGAAACTGCTGCATACCAGCCACCCGGGAATAGTGCGCTCCAAGGCTCTGGCCCGGAGCTACTTCTGGTGGCCCCAAATAGACGCGGATATAGAACATTTAGTGGGCACGTGTGAGAGCTGCCAGAGCTCTCGGCCCGAGGAGTCCCGGTTACCTCATAGGGAATGGGACACGGCCCGCGGGCCATGGTCCCGAATATATGTCGACTTCGCTGCCCCTTTCCGCGGGTCCATGTTTCTGCTGATAGTCGACTCCTATTCCAAGTGGTTGGAAGTAATCCCCATGACTAGCACCTCATCTGCTGCAACCATTAAACACTTGCGCAGGGTGTTCAGTTGCTTCGGCCTGCCTGACGTCCTTGTTAGCGATAACGCCAGTACCTTCACTTCTGCGGAATTCAAGGCGTTTATCGAGAGAAATGCCATCAGGCACATTACCGCTGCCCCGTTTCACCCCTCCACAAACGGTCAGGTAGAGCGCCAAGTGCGCACTACGAAAGACGCACTGCGGCGCATGGGTCCCGGTGAGTTGAACCTCCAACTGTGCCAGTTCCTCATCTGTTATAGGGCAACCCCCCTAGCTTCAGGACTTTTGCCGGCCGAACTCCTCATTTTTTTTCTTTTTTTTCCTTTTTTTTTAGTTTATTAGGACATACAGAAAAAGAACAAAATAAAAAAACAATAACTAACAATACAACACACAAACAAATCCATAATATCATCTTAACAGACATTACTAAATGTTAGCACATAACAGCGTCTGAACACATTAATTACTATATAACCACCCAATATTAAAAACCATTGTTTCAATATCCGAAATAATAAGAACTTTCTGTGCTACCACTAATCTTTGGAAAATAATAATCACCCTGTGAATATATACATTGCCCGGAGAGTTTAATTTTCTGCTCAACTCCAAAAGCTTCTTTGAGATGGTACTGGTCCTGAACTATCATTTGCCAAACACGAATGGTTCACAAATGGTTTCCATATGTTCCAAAATCTATTCTCTTTTAAATTATCTCTTTTCACTTTAATCTCCCATGTCAATTTATCATTTAGTGCTAAACTCCACATTTCTTTATACCATTCTCCAATCTGTATATCTATATCATTTTTCCAATTTCTAGCTATACATTGTCTACTCGTTGTCAGTACAATTTCCAGCAATTCTTTTTCCTCCTTGTTTAAACCCAAACCTTCCACATTCGTTAAAAGAATGGTACTTGACTCCAACTTAACACTTCTGCCCATAATCTCACCAAGCTCACCTTCTATTCTTCCCCAGAATTCCCTTTTTTTTACAGCTCCACCACATATGTTCATATGTTCCATCAAATTCTCTACATCTCCAGCATGACTTATCTCTTTTATTATCCATCTGGTAAAGTCTTAATGGCGTCAAGTACCATTGCCACAACATTTTAAAATTATGTTCTTTAATTCTTACAGACATTGTTCTCATAATCCTCTTTTTCCATTTATTTTTCCACTCAATCTCCCCAATTATTATATTCAGATTTTGTTCCCACTTCTGTCTCAAATCCTCCTGTGGATCTACACCTCTGTTCAATATGTTATAGAGCTTACTTACAAGACCTTTACTACTACTTTCCCCATTTCTAATCTTTCTTACCAACTCCTCAAATTCTGTATGCATTCTATCTAACCCTACTTCTTTTTTATATTTTTTGTTCCAATTGTCCACCTTTAACTTCTGAAACCAATTCAAATTTAATATCTCAAAAAAAAAAAATCCGCTCAACATCAGAGTCGCAAGCTTTTAACCAATCCTTCAATAGACGCAACCCATTTTTATCCAATATTTCCATTTTTTCCTTATCTAGCTTTATTGGGAAACACATCATATCGGTCAATTCCAAAATTGGAGAGAGATTTGGTACCATGTCCTTTTTTACCTTCTTCCACACATCCATGAGACCTCTCATCATGGTATTATTTGACCTTTTCACTCTGTCCTTAATTCCCAAAAAGATCATATTTCCAATATTTCTATATTCCTTCATCTCCAATTGCTCCCAAATTGTCTTTTCTCTTGCCAAAATCTTCACAACATTCTTAACTTGAAAAGCTCGATAATATGTTAGCAAATTTGGCAAACCCAAACCCCCTTTTTTTTGAGACAAGTACCATAGCTTCTTTGGGAGCCTAGATTTTTTACTTCCATTGCAAAAACCATTGAACATCTTTTGAAACTCATTAATTTCCTTCTCCTTCAGATGGATCGCTAGTGCATCAAATAAAAAATTAATCTTTGGTAACAAAATCATTTTACACATAGCAATCCTTCCGAACCATGACAGCTTTAGCTTCTGAAACTCTTGTATTTTATTCTTAAATTCCACTTTCAAGCTGTCATAATTCAATCGTTTAAGTTCTTCTAATTTATTTGAAATAATTATCCCCAAATATTTCAACTTATCCTTAATTTGTATATTAAGTGTCGGTACTATCTTACCCATCTCACTTGGTTTCAAATTACACAACATCAGTTCTGATTTATCCCAATTTATCTTCAATCCAGTTATAGCTTGAAATACCTGTAAATGATCTTTGATCCTGTCCATTACCAACTCCGGGTGCTTCACCATAAGCAGTGTATCATCTGCATACATACTCACTTTATTACCCATAATCCCTTCTATGTTTAAATCTTCCCTTATGCTTTTAGCTAAGATCTCCATTGCCATAATAAACAGGATAGGAGATAATGGACAGCCCTGCCTAGTGCCAGCCTCTAAATTTACCACATCCGTAAGCTCCTCATTTACTCTAACCCTAGCATTTCCTTTTTGATATAGAGAATCTATAACCCTATTGAATTTATCTCCAAACCCATAATTCTTCACTATTTCCTTAATTGAAGACCACTGCAATGAATTAAATGCTTTAAAAATATCCAATGATAATAATCCCACTTTTTCCTTTGTTTGATTAATGTTGTCTATTAAATCTAATACCCTTCTAGTCAGATCCGCCATGTGTCGTCCCTTTAAAAACCCAACTTGATCAACATTTATATATTCCCCCATGAAGCTATTTAAGCGATTAGCCAATATTGCTGTGAAGATCTTCACATCTTGATTTATAAGTGAAATTGGTCTGTATGAATCCACTCTTTCCAAATTTTTACCAGGCTTTGGCAGAAGAACGATTGTAGTGTTATACCATGAAGTCGGAATTGGTCCTCCATCTAGTATGTAATTATATAACTTCACCAATTTCGGGACCACCACCCCTTTAAATTCTTTATAAAACTCTGTCGATAATCCATCATCCCCCGGGGCTTTCCCTATTTTTGTCCGCTTATTACCTCCTTAACCTCTTTATCCGTAATCTTTTCCTCCATTTTGTCCTTATGCTCTTGTTTTATTCCATTCCCTAACTGCCTCTCCAGTATCTTTTTAAGTTTCTCCAAATCTACTTCCTTTTTTGCATATAATACCTGATAAAATTCCCTAACAATTTCACATTTATCTTTATTCTTATTACACCTTGAACCTTGCCTATCAATCAATACCCCAATTTCTCTTTTCTCCCTTTTAACCTTGGCTGCTCTTGCTAATAATTTTGAGTTCTTATTACTGAATTCAAAGTACTCTCTGTTTAGGTAAATCAAATCTCGTTTAACTTTATCAATCTCCTTACCCATTACTTCTGCCTTAAGTCCTTGTAATTTCATAAAAACTTTTCTATCTTTATTTTTTGCATGCTCCTCCTGTAATTGTTTTATTTCCCTTTCTTTTTCTGCCTGTTCTGCTTTATATTTTTTGTATTTGAAGCTTGCCACTTTTATACTTTCCCCCCTAAAAACTGACTTCATGGTATCCCATACAATGTTAAAATTAACCTCATTATTGTCATTCCATTGCCAACTTTCTTTCCAACTTTCCATAATTGCCTCTTTACTTTTCTGATCTTTGAACAAATTTCTTACTCTTCGAATATTTTTTGGTGTTTTCAATTCCAAATATACTTTAGCATGGACCGATTCCTTAATAATCCCAATTTCCGTACCTTCTATATCACCAATTAATTTTTCCGAAAGTAAAATATAATCAATTCTTGAGTAGGTCCCATGGACGTGTGAAAAAAAGGAGTAAGCCCTTTCCGAGCCCTTAAACTCTCTCCACGAGTCCTTCAATCCCATAACACCTATCCAATTGTCCAACACCTTCCCTTTCAACCCAATTCCACTTCTGGCTATGTTTGTACAATCTAATCCTGACCTTATCAAATTAAAATCGCCAGCCACAAAAAATTTTGCAACATTTTCCAACTCCACTATTTTCCGAATTTTTTCAAGAAACTCTGCTTGGTGGTCGTTCGGAGCATAAATATTTACCAACATAATTTCTTCATCCTCTATTTTTCCTCTAAGCAACAGATATCTACCCTCTTGATCAACAATCTTTTTTATGATTTCAAATCCCAACTTTCTAGAAATCATAATTGCCACCCCTCTTGCTTTTGAGGTTCCAAACGCCATCTCATAATGTTGCATCCATCCCAAATAAAGTTTGTTTGTATCTTTTGACTTCTGATGTGTTTCCTGTAAGAACAATATATCTGGTCTATCTTTTTTCAATGCCAATTCCAGTCTCCTTCTCTTAAGAACAGAACCTGTACCTTTCACATTCCACAATATTATTTTAATACTTCCCATAACCAAATTCTTTTCCCAGCTTTAAACTCTCCATCGGGCATGCCACCAACAACCCTACCACCATACCAACTACGTAAAACACACACTTTCACTCTCCCCACTTTCCTGCGAAAAGCCGCCTCTGTCGACCAAAGAGGGGAGAGGGGGGACATGCAAGATGCGCCTTACTACCGGCGCTGCGCGCTATTTGCCTATTTTACCTCTATCAAATGCTTAAAATTACTAACAATCTAATACTCATTACTCCTTACCTATCTCCTCCTCCACCATGATCAAAGACGGCTCCTCTTCCTCCTCTCCTCGCTGTGGTGTTCCCCCTGTAGCCCCACCGGTTTCCTCCCTCTCATATTCCCTCCCCAAAACTCCAGAATCCATCAATTCCTTCTTAAGATTTTCCCATTCTTCCGAGTCTACCTTTACCAGTTCCAGCAAACTCAAGTATTACAATGGATTAGTACCTTCAACAATAACTTGCATTCTGTTATCATAAAAGAAACGTAATTGTTGCGGAAATCTCCAATTATACCTTATATTTTTACTCGACAATAGCTTGGTGACTGGCCTCATCTTATATCTCCATGTTCTTTCTTTTAATGAAATATCATTATAAACTTCCACATCTGAACCATCAAATTTCAACGCATCAGAACCAACTCGTTTCAGATGGGCCATTACTTTTAGCTTATCTGCCCAATTCGCAAATTTAACCAACACATTTCTTTGATCCACCCTCCCTCTTCTTGGGCCCACCCGGAAAACGCTTACAAGATCTTCCTGAACAAATTATTTCCCCATACTCAAACCATTTAACCACTGAACCACCCTTTCTCTTAACAAATCCGGAGTGCGTTCCACCACCTGACGGATGACAATGTTCTGCTTTCTCATCATATCTTCCACAGCATCTATCCTTCTCTCTCTTCATCGGCCCGGGGATGCGGGGCAGCTGCGTCGCCCACGCCCCTCCCGTGCTTGAGCCAGGAGGGGTTGAAAAGGAGCAGACGCCGGACTTGCCGCTACCGCCGCCGCGTTGCCTGCCCCGGGACCCACTTCATCGGCCCGGGGATGCGGGGCAGCTGCGTCGCCCACGCCCCTCCCGTGCTTGAGCCAGGAGGGGTTGAAAAGGAGCAGACGCCGGACTTGTCGCTACCGTCGCCGCGTTGCCTGCCCCGGGACCCACTTCATCGGCCCGGGGATGCGGGGCAGGTGCGTCGCCCACGCCCCTCCCGTGCTTGAGCCAGGAGGGGTTGAAAAGGAGCAGACGCCGGACTTGCCGCTACCGCCGCCGCGTTGCCTGCCCCGGGACCCACTTCATCGGCCCGGGGATGCGGGGCAGCTGCGTCGCCCACGCCCCTCCCGTGCTTGAGCCAGGAGGGGTTGAAAAGGAGCAGACGCCGGACTTGCCGCTACCGCCGCCACGTTGCCTGCCCCGGGACCCACTTCATCGGCCCGGGGATGCGGGGCAGCTGCGTCGCCCACGCCCCTCCCGTGCTTGAGCCAGGAGGGGTTGAAAAGGAGCAGACGCCGGACTTGCCGCTACCGCCGCCGCGTTGCCTGCCCCGGGACCCACTTCATCGGCCCGGGGATGCGGGGCAGCTGCGTCGCCCACGCCCCTCCCGTGCTTGAGCCAGGAGGGGTTGAAAAGGAGCAGACGCCGGACTTGCCGCTACCGCCGCCGCGTTGCCTGCCCCGGGACCCACTTCATTGGCCCGGGGATGCGGGGCAGCTGCGTCGCCCACGCCCCTCCCGTGCTTGAGCCAGGAGGGGTTGAAAAGGAGCAGACGCCGGACTTGCCGCTACCGCCGCCGCATTGCCTGCCCCGGGACCCACTTCATCGGCCCGGGGATGCGGGGCAGCTGCGTCGCCCATGCCCCTCCCATGCTTGAGCCAGGAGGGGTTGAAAAGGAGCAGACGCCAGACTTGCCGCTACCGCCGCCGCGTTGCCTGCCCCGGGACCCACTTCATTGGCCCGGGGAAGTGGGGCAGCTGCGTATGAACTTTGTTTAAGTGTATGCTGTATTTTTTTTTCTTTTTTGAATTGTATTTTGTAATTTTGAAACTGTGTAATTTTCTATGATATGTTGTGAAGCCGCCCTGAGTCGGCTTAGTGCTGAGTTGGGCGGGGTACAAATTAAATTGATTGATTGATTGATTGATTGATTGTTCCTCCATTTTCAGCTTGTTCTCCCGCACCACCTCCTGAGTCCCTTTAACCTCCTTCTTTATGGCATTTACCTCAGTTTGAACCAATTTCACATTTCCCTCAATTTTTTTCAGACTTAAATCCACCTTTTTTGCAAAGTCTGCAACTGATGACATCATCTTATCTTGTTTTTTCATCATTTCATTTCTGTCTTTCACCCTTGAATCCTTATTTTTCTCCAATTTTTGAAACAGCTTGCCAATTTCCACCATAATTTGAGTCTGATCATATGGCACTGTGGGCGGGGATGAAGACTGAGTAGATTCCTCCATTGTTGCTTTTTCTTTCTTTTTAGGCTTTACAACTGGATCTTCTTCCTTTGCTTTCCCTCTTGTACCTTTATCCATAATAGTGAAATATGTAAAAAGCCCAATGCTGCAGTTCGTTGTAAAAGTTAGACACTGAGATAAGGCTTGTAACACTGCAGCCACTGGTTCCACAGATCCAATAGGGAAATTTATATATAAGCAGAAGACCAAAAAATTGCTATAATCCACGGAGATAAAACAGAAGGAAACAACTCTCCCAGCAAGCAGCTCAGGGGGAAAAAAAGAGAAGAGCAACAGTTGTTGATCCACAGCAGGTCCGTTTCTCCAAAGCAAATAGTCCAATCAGTCGTCTTCCATCTACAATAAGAGGGCTTCAAGGGAACAGTCAACCCAAATTTCTCCTTTAAGAACACCCGAGCCACCAAAGAAAAAAAAAGAGGGGGGGGGGAGACCAGAAGGAGAAAAACCCCAAAATCCAACCAGCGAGGAGAGGTGGTGAGGAGCAGTATATTCCACAGCAAACAAGCAGGTATTTGTAATCCACACGGTGAAGGAACCAAAAGGAACCAAAAGGCAAAAGCCACCCAGTCCTTCTCCTGAAGCGGACAATCAAAACGCCATTTTCCAGCGACTTCTTTAACTTTTGGGTAACCCCCCCCTTCTCCTTCTGAGGAACGGAAAACTTTATCCAATCAAATTAAGACGGGGAACTCCCAATCTCCTTCCAATATTGTAGCCCAGACAAAAATAATTAATCCACTTTATTTTCGTCAAAACCTGGCGCGATCTTCTGGCATGCAAAAGGAATCATAGCCCAAACACGATCACTTTCGTTTCCAGGACCGCCGCCATTAACGAGACCACCACTTGCTTACATCCGCTTCCACCCGCTTCCATTTCAAAGTCCGAGCTCAATTAACAGAATAACCCCAGCCAATTTTAGAATTTAAAGCTCCATTCATGCACTTACATGCAGGTTATTTTGTACCGAACAACTTCTTGTCTGTTCCGAAACCTTCTGCGCCGTCTCGCTGGTCCCGTTCTCGGCTCCCAGGCAGAAAAGCCGCGACTACCGTCACAGCTTCATCCGCCCAAAGAAGCCTCCCGAACTTCGACCATCCAGCCTCAAAAGATCCCGAAATTTTCCTTAACGACAGGCAAGGTTCTTATCTTTAAAGTTTACCACTTTAAAACTTCTCCGTTTCCCTCCAGTACATTAATTAGCACTTTATCAAGTGCGAGCGTCCGAATCTAGATGTTACTCGACGGCCATCTTGGCCACGCCCCCCGGGCGAACTCCTCATGAGGAGGCGGCCGGTAACCCTGTTTGACCGGTTAGATCCGACCAGGGTGGAGGATGAAGGGAGAAATATAGTGGTAGAGAGTTCCAAAAGTTTTTCAGTAGGGGACCCGGTTCACTGCAGGAACTACGCGGCCTCGGGACCAACGTGGGTCCCAGGGATGATCATTGAACAAACGGGGCCAGTGTCCTATAGGGTCGAGACTAGCACAGGTCTACTCTGGAGAAGGCACGCTGACCAACTCAGAAGGCGAGTCACCAGTGAAGGGGAATCAGCGTTAGGTTCCTCCCCCACCCGCGTAACCCAAGGGGGAGACACGGCGGCGTCCTCGGGTACAAATGCATACCCTGAATTCTCAGCCGAGGAGGAGGATACTTTGAAAGAGTGGAATGAGTTTGACTTTACGTTACCGTACCAGGGGGGTGTCGCGGAGTGGTCCCCCACCCGTCCGAGCGAGAAGAGGGGTTTCAGTTCAGCCCCTGGTACCTCCAGTCCCCCCAGCCCTTTTACTTTAGAATACACCATATCTCCAAGCCCCCCGAGACAGGCAGCAGGGGGAAATTCGCCCTCCTCATCCCCGAGAACTCCGGGCCAGGCAGCAGGAGGTGGCACAAGCACGCCGGTTACCGGCGAAAGGACAAGGGTCTCCTCGTCAGTCTCGAGGTTCGTACTGGGGGGGTCCCCAGGCGCCACAAGCAACAGGCAGGGGTTCACATCTCAGCTATATGTTCCGTTCCCTTCTCCCAATGCAAGGTTGTCGCAGAGTCCCCGCCAAACGACTAACGAGTCCCCCCCTTTCCATTGCAGGACGAGACTCTGCGGAACTCGGAGCCCCTAGTTCCCCTGTGCTAAACCAAGCAGCCACACGCCCCAAGCGCACGTGCAGGAAGCCACAATGGTTGAGGGACTTTGTCCCATCCTAGGGGGGAGGAATGTTGTGTATGTAACAGTATTACTTTAAGAATGTATGAATGTAACCTGACAATGATTACAATGTAACCCAGCTGTTTAAGGAACGCGAGTAAGCTGCCCATAGAGGGCAGCTGCGAGTGTTCAGCTCACATGGTTCACATTCCCCAAATCACCGGCAGCCGCGGGAACCTTTCCCACACGAGGATCACCTGGAGAAGATGGGCGTGACTCAGAATGACGTCACGCCGGTAGCAGCCAATGAGCTACCGTGCAACAATATTCAAATGTATTTACTGCAGTATAAAATGAGCTGTACCTCCGCCATTACCACATGTTCATCCTGACCATCATGAAATAAACCTGTGTTTTAGCCCCCACTGCGGCTCCTTCTTTGTCTTCCGTGCAAGACACCAAACCACCGCAGCCCCTTAGCAAAGACATTAAAATACCGGTAGGGAAAGCTACACATGCCTCCAGACATCAGACCATATCTCCCACCTTCCCCTGCCTCAGTCCTGCTGGACTGAGAGTGATGGGACTCATAGTCCAACAACCTCTGAGAGGTCGCAGGCTCCTCACCCCGGGTGTCATTAGCTCCATCAGTCAAATTGCATTATTTCCACTCGTATTCCTTGTCCACACCCACATTTTAAAAACTAAAAATGCAGAACCTCATGATTTTTTTCGCCTCTTCCTTTTTCCCTACCCGGGAATCGATCCAACGACCTAGGGCCGCTTTACCTTTAATTCTCATTTACCAGGACCTTTTTATTTTGCCCCCACCCGCCCTTTAAATTCAGTTCGAGGTCGAGTTTGAGAACGTCCCCCTTTTTATGTAGGACCGCGCTCCCGATCACGTGACTGAAGCCACCGCCAGGCAAAAGGAAAGCCTCAGCTAGTCAATTCCTGAGAAAATGTACACTGAGGCTACGGCTGTTCTTCATTAAATATGCTGTATCATATAAAACATTTTTTTATCTGATGGAAGACTCCCAGTCATCAAATTTACATTCCAAAAAGCGATTATACAGGATGGCCTCACAGCACTAAATGCCACTTGTGCTTCAGGATACAAAATTCCCCATTTATGACTTAGGAGTTCTAGTGGCACAGTGGTTAAGCTGCTGTCCTGCAACCAAAAGGTTGTGAATTCGATCCTGACCAGGGGTCAAGATTGACTCAGCCTTCCATCCTTCTCAGGTTGGTAAAATGAGTACCTAGCAGGTTGGGGGCAAAATGCTAATTAACTTGTGAACCGCCCAGAGAGTGATTCTTCACTTGCTATACTGGATGGGGAATTTGGGAAGTTGCAAACCTAACCTTTTAAAGACTCTGTTCCAATCACCTACAACATGGCTTCACTGCTGTAGGGACTTGTACTGATGGTGACCCACTGTGAATAATATATTTCCAAAACTCCATGCTTTTTGGGTGTTTATTAGGCGTGATGTCTAAAAAAAAGCATCTTCAAAGCACAGAGCAATGATGACGTTTCCCTACTCACTGAATTTTCTGATGTTTTATCAAAAATAGTGAAGAAATCAATTGCCACACTAGAAGTATTCAAAGTGGTAGCCATGTGAATCTGTGCAAGCATTTCAGACAAGAAACAAAGCAAAAACATAAAGACAAAAATGTTGTGGCACCGTAAAGACTGCTATATTTTAATGTTAGTAGTAGACAGATAGATGCAACATGATTATTGTAGCATTACACATTTTGTAATGAGTTCACCTTTCAAATTGTAAATTTTGCATTTGCAGTCGTTCTGTAAAAGATGACAATGGTTGGGTGGTGAATTGACCTGTGCTATGAGAAATGACGGAAGATAATGATATAATTATTTAATTTTGATGCTCCATTCTGTAAACAGGACAGTGATAGTGGCTAAAAGGACATTGGGCTACGGTCAACATGTGGTAATGATGAACAATCACTCACCGGGATTATGAAGGGATCTGAGTTATGGAAAATCACGATACAGAACAACTAAATTTTGTGGCATTTCAAAACTGGTAACAGCACCAAACCTCTCAATTAATATTCAAACCACTGAGCATGTATATATATTTTATCTCTACTGTCTCTCTCTGGATCCTTGCCCTGTAATTTTTCTGTTCCCAAATGGCAACATTCAAACATGCAGAGTGTCCCAATAGACTGAAGTGATTTGAAATAGATTTCTGTGTGTTGCCAGGGCCGGCATCAGAAATTTCTGGGCCCAGTATGCGTCTCCCCCCATTTTGCCATGCCCCTCTGTTTTCCTGCACATGCATCATTTGTTTGCGCATACACACATCAGTGGTTTCCCGCTGCCACCGGGCCCCCGTCATCTCCGGGCCTGGGATGGGAATCCTGATGGTCCCCCACCGATAGTGGCCCTGTGTGTTGCCATTCCTAATGTACAATTTACGTCCATTAATTCTTTTCTGCAGAGATTGTCCTGCTTGTCCTATGTAGAGTGCAAAGGGGCATTGTTGGCAAGAGATCACATTAGCTGAGGATCAAGTAATGGCCTTCAGAAATCCACATGCAAAGATAAGATTACATCTCATAATGCATTCTGAGAGGGAGAAGAAATGTTGGGTCCAACTATCGACAAATAACAGGATTACTGTATCTATGAATCAGGGTCTGGTTTAAGCTACAGCAGTTTTGTAATGAAGTACAAAGAAATAAGACACGTTCTTCTAGAAATTTAACTGCTTGTGAATTGTGATTTGTATTCTTCCCAGGGAGCTGTCTTTTTGTAATTACAGGCAAGCAAAATGGTGGATCACAAAAGTTTGAATTTTGAGCAAAATATTTTCCACAATCTGAGCATTTGAAAGGTTTCTCTCCTGTGTGGACTCTTTAGTGGCTCAAAAGTTGTGAATTGCGGGCAAAGCATTTCCCACACACTTCACATCCAAATTGTTTCCCCCCACTTTTCACCTCCTTTTGAAGTTGTTGTGTATGGAATGTAACTGCTGCATTATACCTTTAAGATGAATGTAACTACTTCTGGAAAGAATATATCCTTAAGCAATCTGTAATAGAACACAATGTATTTCAGCTGCATGAGAATGCGAGCTTGCTACCAGAGATGGCAGCAGCGAGCATTCGGCTCACATGGTACACATTCCCCAACTACCTCCACCTGCGGGAACTATTCCCGCCACACACACCTGGTGAAGAATGCGTGACCCCAAATGACGTCACGCCAACCGTAACCAATAGGCTACCGTGGTTTCACATTCAAATGTATAGTCACTGTATAAAAGGAGCTGTATCACCACTATTACCTCGTGTTCGTCCTGTATACTATGCAATAAAGATGTGTTAACCTACTAAAGGCTATCTCCATTGTCTTGACTACTGAACACCAAATTGGCGACGAGGATGGGACATGGCATCCCACGGAATCAAGACAACACCTACCTTCGACATCAAGCACCCAGAACAATGGGAATTGTTCGAGATGCATTTTCGGAGTGCGCTGGCGGTCGCCGACATCACCGACTAGGTGAAGCGGGCCCATCTCATCACACTGATCGGGTACCCCACAATGAAGCTCCTGGTGAACTTAACGGCACCGAGAAAAGTGAAGGAGGTCCCCCTCAAACAAATTCTGGCGGTGTTGTGGGGGCATTTTCAGCCAACGGTTTCCATCTTCACAGCCAGAGCTGCATACTGGAGGAGGGACCAGCACCCGGGAGAGTCGGTGGCTGACTACGCGGCGGCTCTCCGCCTGGCAGCGGGGCCATGTGAGTGGGAGAACTTAGAGATTGCCCTTAGGGACCGCCTGCTTTGCGGCCTGCGGGACGAAGAGACCTAAAGAAAACTGATGAACCATGGCCACGATCTGACTTTCCAAATTGTGATGAAAGAAGCGCAGGCGGCCAAAGGAACGAGGGCTGTTCAAGGTGAGGCCCCCACTGCTCGAAGGGGCAGCGACCATGGTCCAAGCGGCCTGGCGGGCACTGCACTCCCCAATGTCGCCTCCCTCATCCTCGGAGGCCTCAGTGAATGTGGGCTCAGGCTCCAGCGAGGATGAAGGCGTCCGGAAAGTCAGGAGAAGCGAAGCAAGGGAGGTCGCCGATGCGACGGCTGCGGAGCATCCCACGACCGGAGTAAGTGTCCGTTCTGGAAGGCCAAGTGCCACAGCTGTGGACGGCGGAGCCACATCACCAAGGTGTGCAGGCGACGGCGAGAGGAGAACAAAGGTCCACCAGAGTGGCCCCCATGGAGATCAGACGGCATCAGCAGGATTGTCGACAATGGCGTCTCAGAAGTGCACCGCGCGTCTCAAAGATCCCTCGACGGCGATGACACAGGGGTGTACAGCGTGTCTTTGGGGCACCCCCATTTTTATGGTGAGGTACTGTTGCAAGGGGTCCCAGTTAGAATGGAGTTAGACTCGGGGTCATCCTACTCCATTATCTCCCAGCGAGAGTTCCTGCGCATTCCCCCCAATGTGCGACCCAAGCTAAAAGCCTTAAAGACTAACTTTCGGGATGTTTAAGGCTATGCAATTCCAGTATTAGGGGTGGGGGAGTTTACAGTTAAATTCAAAAAGTACACTGAGAAGCTGCCCCTAGTAGCCCTTAAGGAGGGGACCTGCTGCCTGCTGGGGACACAATGGTTCCAGCCACTGGGGATTGTGATAGAAGGTATTCATGCCGTCGGGGCTGACCCAATCCAGGATGTGT
Source organism: Bradypodion pumilum (assembly GCA_035047305.1). Classification (NCBI taxonomy): domain Eukaryota; kingdom Metazoa; phylum Chordata; class Lepidosauria; order Squamata; family Chamaeleonidae; genus Bradypodion; species Bradypodion pumilum. Next base: position 451,016,701 of record JAWDJD010000002.1, on the reverse strand, counting down.
ATAATGCACACCTGGCAGTGTTCGAGAAGGGGCTCGGGAAATACAAGGAGCCCCCAGTTTCATTCGACCTGGACCCGGAGGTCTGGCCCATGTGGCTCAAGCCAAGGAGAGTACCCTTCGCCCTCAAAGACAAAATAGAGGCGGAACTGGACAAACTGGTGGGCCAAGTAATTTTGGTCCCAGTGAACTCTGTGGAGTGGGAAACCCCTATTGTAACAGCGCTCAAAGCTAATGGGGAGGTTAGGATTTGTGCTGATTACAAATGCATGATCAATAAGGCAATTCACCCAAATGCATACCTGGTGCTGGTAGTTAGCCACCTATTAGCCACACTGCACGGGGGGAGGTGTTTCGCCAAATTGGATTTGACACTAGCATACCAACAGCTGACGGTAACTCCAGCTGCAGCCACTGCGCAGACGATTGTCACACACAAGGGGGCTTTTAAGGTCACACGCCTACAGTTCGGCGTTAATTCGGCCCCTGGGATCTTTCAGTCCCTTGTGGAATGCTTGTTAAAGGGGCTCCCCGGAGTTCTCCCATATTTTGATGACGTATTAATATCTGTGGGGAGCGAGTCGGAATTAGCCAAAAGGTTAGACAGGGTTCTGGGCACATTTGAGAAAGCGGGGCTGAGGCTGAGAAAGGACAAATGTGTGTTTTTTGCGAGGGAGGTGGAGTTCCTGGGTTTCCGAATAACTCCTGATGGTGTAAAGCCCTCCGAGTCGAAGGTCTCGGCCATTCAAAACGCCCCTCGCCCTGCCGCTAAGGCCGAATTGCAGTCCTTCCTGGGTCTGCTTACCTTCTATCATTCCTTCCTGCCCAGGAAGGCGTCAGTGGCAGAGCCACTTCACCTTCTGCTCAAAAAAGATGTGGTTTGATGGTGGGAGGAACGCCAGGAAAAGGCGTTCAACGAGTTGAAGCGGCTTCTGTCCTGAGGTCATATTGACCCATTTTGACCTGAGGAAGCCTGTGGTCCTGGTCTGTGATGCCTCACCGGTGGGGGTGGGGGCAGTACTGTGCCACGTGTTGGAGAGCGGGCGGGAAGCCCCAGTGGCCTTCTACTCTAGATCCCTTTCGAAGGCGGAGCGCAACTACGCGCAAACAGACAGGGAGGCCCTTGCGATAGTCGCGGGAACAAAGGAATTCCACGACTTCCTGTATGGTCGGCCTTTCACCATTGTGACCGACCACAACCCCCTGCTAGGCATCTTCACCACAGGCAAGCCCACGCTACAGATTCTGTCCCCCAGGATGCTCCGATGGGCCATTTTTCTCAACGCCTACCAGCACACGTTGGTACACCGGCCGGGAAAAGACATTAGCCATGCGGATGCACTCTCCTGGTCCCTCCTGCCCCAGCTGGGAAACCCCGAGTGCGAGGTCGAACAGACCACCAGGTGTTCCTGATCGAGGCTCTCGACTCACCCCCGATAGTACCAGCTGTCCTCGCCAAAGCCACTGAGAGGGACAAAGTCCTCTCCCTAGTTAGCTCCTGGGTAAGGAAAGGGTGGCCATCGGCTCTCCCTGCAGAGGAATTCACGGCATATTTCAGGAAGAGGGCTGAGCTTTCCACGGAGAGGGGGTTTCTCCTCTGGGGCCAGTGGGTGGTCATTCCCGAGTCATTGAGGTCAAAAGTACTCAAGTTCCTGCACATCAGCCACCCGGGGATTGTGTGCTCAAAGGCGCTGGCCAGAAGCTACTTCTGGTGGCCCCGTATGGACACAGATATAGAGCACATGGTCAGCACTTGCGAGAGTTGCCAGGGTTCTCGACCCGAGGAGTCCCGACTCCCACACAGAGAATGGGACACAGCCCGCGGGCCATGGTCCAGGGTACACATTGATTTCGTGGGTCCTTTCAGGGGCTCCCTTTTCCTTTTGATAGTGGATGCATACTCCAAATGGTTGGAGGTTATTCCGATGTCCAACACCTCGTCAGCCGCAACAGTTAAGCAATTGCACAAGGTGTTCAGCTGTTTTGGTATACCAGACGTGATTGTGAGCGACAACGCCAGTACCTTCATGTCAGCGGAATTTCAGGCATTCATAGAGAGAAATGCCATTTGTTACGTCACTTCTGCCCCTTTTCACCCCATGACTAATGGCCAGGTAGAGCGCCAGGTGTGGACCACAAAAGATGCCTTGTGGTGAATGGGCCCCGGGGATTTGAACTTGCAACTGTGCCAGTTCCTGCTGTGCTATAGGTCGACGCCGCTGGCGTCGGGGCTCTCACCTGCAGAGCTTCTCATGCGCAGGAAGCCCATAACACTTCTTGACCGGTTGGATCCAACCAGGGTGGAGGATAAAGGGAGAAATATAGAAATAAGAAGCACCAAAAGTTTCAAAATAGGAGAGCCCGTACATTGCAGGAATTACGCGGCCGCAGGGCCAACATGGGTCCTGGGAGTAGTACTTGGGCAAATGGGGCCAGTCTCATACAGTGTAGAAACCAGCTCCTACTCTGGAGGAGGCATGCCGACCAGCTTAGGCGACGGGCCACCAACGGGCAGGGCGTAGACACCCAGTCAGAAAATTCAACGTTAGGGTCCTCCCCCACCCGCTTATCCCAAGGGGGAGACACAAGAACCTCCTCAGGTACAAATACAGATCTGCGATCCTCACCAGGGGAGGAGGAGGTTGAAACAAACCCATACCCTTTGGATCCGTATACTTTGGAAGAGAGAGATGAGTTCAAGGAAGAGTTTGATTTTGATTTGCGAAGCCGGGTGTGTGTGTTCGTGTAGTGGTCCCCCACCCGTCCAAGTGAGAAGAGGGGTTTTGAGTTAGTCCCAGGTGCCCTCGGTTTCTCAGGGTTAGAATTCACCCCCACTCCCCCACGTTCCCAGTCAGGGGCTGCGCAAACGTGGCAGACCGCTAACGAGTCTAACTCTCCCGTTACAGGGCGAGAACCAAGCAGACAAAAAAGCGCTAGTGCCCATGAACCAAGCCCAGCAGCCGCATGTAACAAGCGTACTTGCGGGAAACCATATTGGATGAAGGACTTTGTTCCATCCTAGGGGGGAGGGGTGTTGTGTATGGAATGTAACTGCTGCATTATACCTTTAAGATGAATGTAACTACTTCAGGAAAGAATGTATCCTTAAGCAATCTGTAATAGAACACAATGTATTTCAGCTGCATGAGAATGTGAAGATTTATTGAAGGAACACAATACAGGATACAGATCTTAAAATAATCTACACTATAGAACACAATCTAATAAAATAAATAAATGAAATAAAAATCTTGCTAGCTCCCTAACAGGTTTAGACTTCTTAAGTTTAGGGGCAGTTCAGCCCCTCATGGCATAGCTTTAGCCCCGAAGAGACATTTTGGGGAGCAGACGGACAAGAGCTCCCGCTAAAATCAATATCATGGTGATGAGAGACAAGGGTCCCCCCCCCCCTTGTCTCAGGAGTGGCTATGGAATGAACAAACCGAGCCCTTTTTATAGAGAAAAAGAGCTTTGGGATGTGGTGATCTAATGAGAAAGTACCTTTGGTTTTCGTGAGAAAGGGACAGTTTGCAGGTGCAAGTGTCATCTGTTTGACATGTGGACCCCACCTTTGCTTTCTCTGGAAAAGTTTTATTCTAACAGATGTCCAGGCAATCAGTTTGATTGACAGGAATGGAGACGTCATCTCCCTCGTGGTGTGGTCATATGACCTGGATGTCACTCAGTACCCTCGTGGGGACTGCAGGTGTTTTTCTTGGAAAGTGTCCAATCCTGGACACTCACTTTTCCCTCCTCCATTTGGGAAGGCAACTTATTCTAACTATACATCATTGTAATGTCAGATTAACAGCCTGGCATTGCAATGTGTGTTAAAAATGAAAACTGGCATTTCTAAGCCTAAGAAAAATGCAAAATGTATCTTAACACTACATGAATCAAATGTCACCTTAACTTTAAGACAAGGTCGCATGTGGAAACCATGATATCATCATCATCATCATCATCATCAACATCATGTGGCTGAAGCCAAGACTGTCTCCTGTCTCCAGAAACCCATTCAAACAATACTGTATAATAATTTCGTGTCAGAAATTATTCTGGGTTGACATTTTTGCTTTCCAGCTAACAAGGCGAGCTTCTTAACCACTGAGCCATGATTGGGGTTGGAAGAAGGGGTGGGGTGGGGGGCATATAATGCATCGTTTTAAAGATAACAATCTCAATTCTACCCAGGCTTTCATGGATAATGGGACATTACCAAATTTGATATACTGTACAGGTTTTTATATGCTGCTATAGATGTTGTATGTTATATGTCATTATATCACCTTCACAGAAATTTCTCAGTAAAATTCTCAATCACAACATAGTCTGTCTCACAGAACGAAGGATGAACTTACACAATTGTCAATAGATGCTGAAGGTTAAACTCATTATCAAATGTTTAATAATGATGATGATGATGATTTCATGCCAGAAATTATTCTGGGTTGAAAGGATTTTTGCTGGAAAACTCCACTCAGGGAATGCCCAATTGAGGCACCTTTCATGCCCCCCCCCCAAGAGCTGGGGACAGAGACATGCGCTCAATCCATCATGCGGTACCGGTGTCTCGCTGCCAACTTGCCAGCCTTCCAGCTAACAAGTTGAGCTTCTTAACCACTGAGCCACCTATTCAATGCCAGGTGTTTGTTTTGTATCCTCCTATTTGTAATTGGGGGGAGGGGAGGGGGAAATTTACAGCTAATCCCAAAACCAGAGATCATCTGCCATGACCAGTTGCATAAAGTCATACTGATTTGTACACTTATTTGTTATGCTAACCAATCACTCTGTACCTGATGTGTATAAATGGATGCCATGAAGCCTCACTTCCATGTCTGACAAAGTGGACTTGATCCACAAAAGCTAACGTTAAAATATAACAGTCTTCAAAGTGCTACAGCGTTTTTGCTTTGTTTATTCTGATATGCTTGAAAAACAGACTAATACTATTACAAAAAATGGATAATGAGAGTTACCTTTGATGGAGATTTGTTGCTGCAGATGGGTAGATGATCTGCCAAAGAAAAATCCTATTACAGCCTTCTCTTCTGCCTCTTTCTCCGCTTAGAAGCCAAAACCAACCCTTACCTTTCCTGTTTAGAAAGGATACAATTTCTCCTGTGGCAGAAACCATTGCCTGATGTTGCCTGCATGCTAATCTGCAGTTCCCTGTTACCAGAGAGCTTGAGAAAGGACCAGAAGGAGAAGTCTCTGCCCCAAGGGGTTTACAATTCAAATTTGGTTTTAAAAATAGTAAAAGTAAAGCCAGTCGTATGCAACTCTAGGGTTAAGTGTTCATCTCAGTTTATAGCCAAACACCAGTGCTGTTTGCATACACAGACTTTTCCATAGACATGTGGCAGGCATGACTAAACACGGAACACTGTTTACCTTGCCATCGAAGTGGTACCTATTTAGCTACTTGCAATTTCTTGCTTTCGAACTGCTAGGTTGGCAGGAGCTGGGACAGAGACAGAAGCTCACTCCATCATGCAGTACCCGGGAATTGAACTCTGACCTTCCAGTTGTTGAGTTCAGTGTCTTAACCACTTGAGCCATTGCAGTCCTAGTTTTAAAAAATAGCTATGCACTTAACTAGCTGAAAGAGTTGAGAGTTGCCAAATCTAATATGGATTTTCGAAGCAAACTGAAGGTGTATCAGAACGTGTGTTTTTTTAAAAGTCTTAATGTGACACTGATGCAAAAATATGGAAGGGTGCTGATTTGTGAGTTGTTCCATCATTTTCGTTTTGGTGACAGATGAATAGTGTATTTGGTTACTTTGGCCTGCTCATTTTTTATGATAGTAAAGGTAAAGGTGGCCCTGGTCGAAAGCCAGTCATGTCCCACTCTAGGGTTCAGTGCTCATCTCTGTTTATAACTAAAGAGCCAGCGCTGTCTGCATTTGCAGACGTTTCCATGGACATGTGGCAGGCATGACTCAACACCGGAGTGTATGGAACGCTGTTTACCTTCCCACCAAAGTGGTCCCTATTTATCTACTTGCAATTTCTTGCTTTTGAACTGCTAGGTTGGCAGGAGCTGGGACAGAGAGGGGAGCTCACTCCGCCATGCAGTACCCAGGAATCGAACTCCATCTTCCAGTCATCAAGTTCAGTGTCTTAATCACTTGAGCCACCGCTGTCCCACAATAATAATTTATTCTGGGTTGAAAGGATTTTTGCTGGAGAAACTCTGCTTGGGGGATGCCCGAATGAGGCTCCTTTCATGTCCCCAAGCTCTTTCCCTACCTAAGTAATCCCTATTTATCTACTTGCAATTTCTTGCTTTCAATCTGCTAGGTTGGCAGGAGCTGGGACAGAGACAGGTGTTCAATCCCTCATGCAGTACCAAGCTCTCGAACTGCCGATTTGACAGCCTTCCAGCTAACAAGGTGAGCTTCTTAACCACTGAGCGGCTGCAGCCAATGATTTTCACATAGCAAGCAGTTAAAACAGTTTTGCTCTGCTTCCATCGAATCTTTGATGACCGGCAAAGTATGTGGCCCGACTCTAACCCTGTGGGCTTCCAAGGTGGGCCAAACTCCCCACAGGAGGACAATTTGATTTTTAAGGGGCAATTCAAGAATGTTTAGACCAAGTTAATGGCCTTTTAGGCTTCCTCCACCTGAATAGGGGTTCACTTTTTGAATAATAAGAATTATATGTCACCGGGGTGTGTGCGTGTCACGATTTTAGAAATGCTTGGGTGAGGCCTGGCCAAAAAAAGTTGGAAACTACTGTGACCCTTTTCCTTTTTCGCACTCTGATATTAGCCAAAGTGTTCTGGACTCATTGAAACTCCTCCCATATTCCAAATGTTTAAATCAAGGGTTCTCAACCTTTTTAAGACGGAGGCCAGATCACATACCCTCAGACTGCTGGTGGGCCGGACTTGTTCCCACCACCACAGATCCCCATTTCCACCGCCATCGCCACCGCTCCCTCACACACCACCAGTCCAGCCCACCAACACTTCCCACCACAACCACGATGCCAACGTTCCTACACACACACCACCATCCCTGCCACAAACACTTCCCTTCATGCCACCAGTCCAGCCCGCAAACATTCCTTCCCATGCCACTGATGCTGCCGCTTCCCTGCTTACCAGCCTGCCGTGGGTAAAGGAGGGGTGCTACCTGTTATTGCTCGCACCTTGCCAGAGCAGCACCCGGGAAGGACGCAGGTGGTTGCGGGCATCTTCCGCTTCCATTCTTTTCCCGTCCAACTAGTTTGGCGTGTCCCTAACACAGATCTGTAGCAAGGTTAGGGTTGCCATATGTCCCGGTAACCGGGATTGTCCCAGATTCAAGGTCAGAAAAATTGTCCCGGCCAGTTCAATAAAAATCATGTTAAAGTCCTGGATTTTTAAAACTTACTGATTGTGTATTATAAAACACCATTAAAATAAATTCGAACTATCACCATCAAAAGAATGATTTCCTATCACACTGGAGTTGGAGTATACCTAGAGACAAATCTTAATGTCCTCGTCTCAGTGTGACCAGTGTGTTTCCTGGAACTGAGGACATTAAGAGTTGACCACGAAGTGACTTCTCAGAAGTACAACAGATCATCTTACAGTAAGAATTAACTATTGTAAATAAATTCATTTATGTATTAAGATATTTAATGTGAAAGTATTTTATAGCTGTCATTATATTATGTTTGTTTAAAAAAGGCTATTTTCTAGATAACCCGCCCATTTTTGTCAAGTATACTTCTTGTGGGAGAGAATTATGGCAACTCTAAGCAGGGTGGATGTTGTAAGCCTTCTTACAACATCCACCCTGTGATGGAGTGGCATTAGGGACATGCCAAGCCAAGTGGAGGGGAAAAGGGCAGCGGCGGCAGGGAGGGCATGGTCTGGATAGAATGGTATCATGGGCTGGATCTGGCCCACAGGCTGTAGGTTGAGAACCCCTGGTTTAAATGGTTAATCTCTCATGTGAATTCTATACCATTGAACTTTGTACTCGGTTTACAGCACTTTCTAATTTCCAACATTTATAAACCTTCTCTGCCTCATGGATTTTCATATGGGCAGCAAGGCTTGGGCTCTGAGTAAAATTCTTCCCACACACCAAGCATGCAAAAGGCTTCTCCCCTGTGTGTATCCTCCTGTGGGTAGCAAGATGTGAACTCTGGCTGAAGCTCTTTCCACACTCTGAGCATTTGAATGGCTTCTCCCCTGTGTGGATTCTCATATGGGAGGCAAAGTTTGTGCTGTGACTGAAGCTCTTTCCACATTCTGGGCACTTAAAGGGTTTCTCCCCTGTATGTGTTTTCATGTGCGAAGCCAGATGCATGTTCCGACTGAAGCTTTTTCCACATTCCAAGCAATGAAATGGTTTCTCCTCTCTGTGAAACCTTGTATGGGATGCCAGAGAAGTACGGTGCCGGAAGGATTGTCCACATTCCTGACATTTAAACGGCTTCTCCCCAGAATGGATTCTCATATGGGAATCAAGGTTTGTCCTCTGACTGAAGCTCTCGTCACATTCCAAGCACTTAAACGGCTTCTCCCCTGTGTGGATTCTCCTGTGGGTAGCTAGGGAAGCATTGTGCCGGAAAGACGTTCCACATTCGGGGCATGTAAATGGTTTCTCTCCCGTGTGGATCCTCATATGAGAATCAAGATGCATGCTTCGGCTGAAGCTCTTTTCACATTCCAAGCACTTAAATGGTTTCTCATCTCTGTGGATTCTCATATGGGAAGCAAGGGACGGACTGTGTCTGAAGTTTTTCCCACATTCCAAGCAAGCGAACGGTTTCTCTCCGGTGTGGATTTTCATATGCGAGCCAAGATGTGCCCTCTGGCCAAAGCTCTTTCCACATTCGGAGCACTTAAACGGTTTCTCCCCGGTGTGGATTCTTATGTGGGAAGCAAGGTTTGTGTTTTGACTGAAGCTCTTTCCACACTCCAGGCACTTAAATGGTTTCTCCCCTGAATGAGTTCTTTGATGCAACATGAGGGTCCCTCTCCTACTAAAATTCTTTCCACATTCCAAACATTTTAATGGCTTTTCTGCAGCATGGAGTTGGTAGTGGGATTTACTTCTCCCACTGAAGTTCTTACAAGATTCTAAGCATTGTTTCTGCTTTCCCAAGGATGTGCTTTCTTTTTCTTCTATACGCTTTTTCTCCCTCATGTCAATAGCTAAAATAAGAAAAACAATCCAGTTGGAGCCAAAACAGGAAATTCAAGTCTCAAATCAGGGAACAACGTAAATATAACAAGACACAGAACATCTACAGGAGACCACATGTTCCACTATCCCAAAGGCTCCCAACTTAAGGCCTGTGGGCCAGATCCAGTCCCCAGCACCATTTCATGTGCCCCACCCCACCCCTCCAAGGGCATTTGAGAAACAAAATGGTCATCCCTTTGAAGCTGTTGGGATAAAATGGACACCCCCATCATGCAAGCAGGGCAAAATGGTCATCCAGCCCTCAAAGCTGAATGGAAGAAAAAACTGGAAAAACAAACTGGAAGTAAAAAGAACTATTATGCAGATGGCATACGTTTTTAGTCCTTTTTGAAAAATTGGCTTTGTCCATCAAAAGGGTTAAACAATGCTTACCTAGAGAGATCAGACTGGCCATGTTTTCCTCCATGACCGCCTGATACAGAGCCCTTTGGCTTGAATCCAGCATATCCCACTCTTCCTCAATAAAATATACAGCAATATCTTCAAAGGTCACCAAGTCCTGAGAGAAGAGGAAACATTTTAGCATCTCATAATATGGAATGGTTCTAAGACTATATGTTAATAATAATTCAAGTCAACTATGACTAATGGCCACCCTTGTTAGGGTTTCCCATGTATACAGTATTCAGAAATGGTTTAATGTTCCCTTCTTCTAGGTCAGTGATGGCGAACCTTTTGAAGACCAAGTGCCCCAGGAGGGGGAGACAGTGTGTGGGCAGGCACCGCACATGCCCATGCACCCATGTGACCTCACCGACGCACCTCCAGTGACATCATGTGGGCATGTGCGCATGCCTCCTGTGAATTCACCGCCTCCTCCTCGGAGGGGTGGGTGGGTGGTGTCTGTTTGCCTCACCTGGTTCTGGCTGCTGCCTACCAAGCAGGACTTCAGCCTCCACTCTCACCTCCCCATTGGTGGAGGGAGAGGGGGTGGGGAAGCAGTGCTGCCCTTGATGTTTTTGGCACAGGGTGAGGTTTGTCCGCGAAAGCGTGTGTGCCAACAGAAAAAGCAGTGCATGCCACCTCTGGTACGCATGTCACCTCTGACACACGTGCCTAGTTTCGCCAACACTGTTCTAGGTCAGTGTTTCCCAATGTGGGGCCCAGGCCCCACAGGGGGAGGACTTTAATTTCTAGAATCAGTGCTTTGGGGAATTGACTTAGGCTTCTGGGAATTGAAGTCCAAAAGCCAAAGGTTGAGAGACACTGTTCTAGGTGCACCTTGGACTAGGCTACTTCCTCATGGCTACACAGGTTGGCTCCTCTCCCAGGAGACACAGAGGGGAATCAACCACTCTTTCCACAGCCAGATACCTAATTCACTGAGCTGGAGTTACCAAAGTGACTGCCTCTTAAGACTCAGGATTCATGTTGTCACAGAACATATTTTCATCTTTCTTAATGGGCTACTTGGGTGTAAACAATCAGAAGAGGAGAGATACCTTCAAACTTTGAGAGCTTTCCAGAGAAGAGAAGCATCTAGCACCAACCCACTGATCTGTACCAACCACATCAGGTTGCACACAAATTGTTCCCTTTCCTGCAGAGAAGAGAGACGAGCAATAAATTTTTCCAGCAACTACTATATTTCAATGAAACCTTTGATAATTGCAAGCCACTTCCTCATGTGCATAATAATAATAATAATAATAATAATAATAATAATAATAATAATAATAATAATAATAATAATAATAATAATAATAATAATAATAATAATAATAATAATAATAATTTCGTGTCAGAAATTATTCTGGGTTGAAAGGATTTTTGCTGGAGAAACTCCATTCAGGGAATGCCCAAAAGAGGCTCCTTTCATGTCTCCAAGAGCTGGGACAGAGACAGGCGCTCAAACCATCATGCAGTACCCAGGTCTCGAACTGCCGACTTGCCGGCCTTCCAGCTAACAAGGCAAGCTTCTGAACCACTGAGCTTCTGAATCTCCAGTGCAGATTCACTGGAGATAATGAAATACATATTTAATTATAAAGATGTCACAATACTTTTGCCTACATTTTTGTCTGAGTTTTTTTCTTGTGAAAGAAGGCTAATGTAGCTATTTCTCTGAAAACTTCTGGAAATGAATTTAACATAAAGCTTACCCAAATGCACAACGTTGGCAATGTTTTCTTCCATGGCTTCCCTGTGCAGAGCCCCTTGGTCTTGACCCAACAGAAAAGTTTGGGCACCTCTGCTCAGAACTCCTCCTCAGAGAACAAACAGCAATGTCCTCTAAAGCTACAACACCCTGCAATATAAGGGAAGTATTCATTTTCATAGGAATCCCAATTGTGCTATATTTTCAAGGTACACTCCATAAAAGAATGGCATCAAACAGGGAACTGAAGGTTACAGGACATGATTTAACTTTTCACTTGCCCTACTCTCAGCCATCCAGAGTAGTTTTGATAGAAGCAAATGGGAGAAGAATTTTTATTTTGAGCCCAGGAAGTGTACGGGGAGGAGGAACACTCAGGCACCTCCATTCCCAACTCATTCTCCCTTACCTGTTTCAGCTGCCCAGATATTCTTTCTTTTACTTCACACAGAAGAGGTGCACAACGATATGTTCTCAGCCTATTTCCAGTGCCTGCAAGAGATATCACGATGTGGCAAAGGGTTCATTCTTCGTAAACATTTTTTGTTCCTGACTTGTAAAAAAAGGGTATTTCTTCCTATTTTGACTACCAATAGATTTAACATATGGACTCAGTGTTTCATCAAACATAAATATAGAAAAGATATAAGAGGGACGATTTAGCAGGGAAATCCAATAGAAATGGGGTGACCCATTTCTCACCTGGTAAGGCAACCCCTTCTTCTTTCTCTTCTGTATTCTGCAAGAGGAGAATACAGAATACATTCTTGGGTGAATAGATTCTTGGGTGAATGATTTCAAATAGCTTGGGCATCCTTAACAGAAATTGGAGATTAATTGAATGTCATTGCATTTATATACCACTCATTTGGGTGATCTACCCACTCTGGGCAGTGTACAACATTGAATAAAACATTAAAATATAATGTTACAATTTTGGCGTAATAGTAATAATAATTTCGTGCCAGAAATTATTCTGGGTTGAAAGGGTTTTTGTGGAAGAAACCTCGTTCAGGGGATGCCCAAGTGAGTCTCCTTTAATGTCCCTAAGAGCTGGGACAGAGACAGGTGCTCAACCTGTCATGCAATACCCAGGTCTCGAATTGCCAACTTGCCAGCATTCCAGCTAATAAGGTGAGCTCCTTAACTACTGAGCCACTGCAGCCCCAGCACAGTGGTTAAACTGCTGTACTGCAATGAAAAGATTGTGAGTTTGATTATTACCAGGGCTTAAGGTTGACTCAGCCTTCCATCCTTCCAAGGTCGGTAAAATCAGTACCCAACACATTGGGAGCAAAATGCTTATTAACTTGTGAACCACCCAGAGAGTGTACTAAGCGATAGGGGTGGTATATATGTGCAATTGCTTTACTTTGCTTTTACAAATATTGTACAAATATTCAAAAATAAATAAAAGACTGAATGCAAAAATATTCCAAAGGCAACGTGCACAGAGGTAAACGTAAAGCTCACCCTTCGAAAACCAGTCGCATCCGACTCTAGGGTTCAATGCTCATCTCTGTTTATAACCAAAGAACCAGCGCTGTCTGCATTTGCAGACGTTTCCGTGGACATGTGGCAGGCATGCCTTGAAAATGGAGTGCACGGAACGCTGTTTACCTTCCCACCGAAGAGGTCCCTGTTTACCTACTTGCAATTTATTGCTTTTGAACTGCTAGGTAGGCAGGAGCTGGGACAGAGACGGGCGCTCATTCCGTCATGCAGTACTCGGGTCTCAAATTGCTGATCTTCTACCTCCCAGTCAGCATTTTAACCACTTGAGCCACTACAGTTCACTGCACAGAACCCAAACTATATTACACCCAATCAAAATTAAATAGCATTAAGGCGGATATCCTGGAAAACCTTTCTAAAGAGGAAATTTAGGTGTTTAGGTTGGGGAAGTTTCCATACAGTAATGGGCACTTTCTCGGGGGCTCAAGTGGCCAGAATTCTCCCCAGCTACTCTTCCTGCTTGTAACTCAAAAGCAGGGGTGCCCAAAGTACGACCCGGAGGCTGGATCCGGCCCCTGGCACCAATTCATTTAGTCCACGCTACCCTCGTTGCTCCCAGAAGCGGAAGTAAAACGTGCCCATATAGGCATGTTTTATTCCGCTTCTGGGAGCGACAAGTGTGGCGTGGACTGGATGAATTGGCATCAGGGGCCGGATCCGATCCCCGGGTCACACTTTGGGCACCCCTGAACCATGTACGGGCGCGTTTTACTTCCACTTCTGGGAGCGACGAAGGCAGCGCGGGTCAGATGAATTGGCGTCGGGGACCGTATCTGGCCCCCGGGGCCGCACTTTGAGCACCCCCTGAACCATGTGACCGGCCCGTGGCCTGAAAAGTTTGGGCACCTCTGCTCAAAAGGAAGGCTTCCAGTAGGAACACAGCTGGGAAATGGGTTCTCGTGAACAATCCCGGACCCACCTCGATGGGAAGGACAGTCCGGAGCTGTTTGAGGACGACCAAATCCAGGATCTCAGTCTTTGTCTGTTTCCCCTTGCTTGCTTCAAGCCCCAAGCGCTGCGAAGTCCCGGCTCTTCCGCCCTTAGTTCACCCGCTTCCACCCTGAAGTGTGACGCCACTTACGATACTACTGGAATCATGGAGGTATAAAAAAACAGGAGATGACATGACGTCACAAACTTGAAGCCGACTAATCTGACAGTCCGCCGTCTTAGTTGGCCCAAAACATTGCCTTATGGTGCTTTGATTGTGTGGAGTCGTGAAAGTAGATCGGGGTTTCCCCTTTAATATCAGTAGGTGGGGGTTGCGATCCCCCTCTCCGCTGGATCCCCTGGGTCCAGAAGGGTTGGGGGGGGACGGGGGACAAAAGGGGTCTGTCTCCTCAACCCTCCTGACCCCAGGGGACCCAGCGGAGAGGGGATTCCCCACACACACGTCCCATATTAAAGAGAAGAAACCAAGCGGTTTCTTCTCTTTAAAAACGGAGTTTGGGGGTGGGGGTGGAATCGATCCCCTCTCCCTGGTCCCCTGGATTTGGGGGGACAAAAGGGGTCTGTCCCCCAACCCTTCCAGAGCCAGGGGACCCAGGAGAGGTGATCGATTCCACCCCCCTCCCAAACACTCCGTTTTTAAAGAGAAGAAACCGCTTGGTTTCCTGAGGGTGTGTGTCCTGTGGGGGGGGGGGTTCCCCTCTCTGCCGGGTCCCCTGGCTCTGGAGGGGTTGGGGGACAGACCCCTTTTGTCCCCCAACCCAGGAGAGGGGATCAATCAACACACACAACACAAGAAGCAATCGTAAACGGTAGTCTGCTAATGTTTTGGTCCACCTAATATGGCGGCAGGCCACGCCCACTGGCTTCAAAAAACTTACAGCATGAAGCCTCTAGTGCCATCTCCTGTTTTTTATACCTCCATGACTGGAATAGTGGAATGGCCATGGGAATGGCACTCTTTTGGGGCAGAAACAGGAAATGGTTTCCCTCATTCTAGGCAGGTGGACTCTCTAGGAATGTAAAAGGGACATTCGTTTTAGCCCTTTGATGATCATAACTCGGAACTGCGGTGGGCTCAAGTGGTTAAGACGCTGAACTCACTGACTGGAAAGTCGGGATTCGATTCCCAGGTACTGCAAGACGGAGTGAGCTCCTGTCTCTGTCCCAGCTCCTGCCAACCTAGCAGTTTGAAAACAAGAATTTGCAAGCAGATAAATAGGGACCACTTCGGTGGGAAGGTAAACAGCGTTCCGTGCACTTCGGTGTCTAGTCATGCCTGCCACATGACCACGGAAACGTCTGCAGACGCAGACAGCGCTGGCTCTTTGGCTATAAACAGAGATGAGCACTGAACTCTAGAGTCGGATATGGCTGGCTTTCGAGCAAGGGTGACCTTTACCTTTTGCTAATCATAACTGGGCGTAGATCTGGGCGAATTACAGAGGATGGTAGATGACAGAGGAACTTGGGGTGCGGTGGTCCATGGGGTCGCAAAGGGTCGGACTCAACTGTGCGACTGATCAACAACAAATCATAACTGTGTGCACCTCTATTATAATTTTATTAGGCTGGTTTATTTTTGTTTAATCGCTTGTTGTTATTGTAAATATTTTTTTAAATTTGTTGTAAGGTGCCCAGAGTGGGAGAATATCCCAGATGGACGGGATATAAATGGAATCAATCAAATTTATTGCCACCCTTTCCAAGGTTCTCTAGGTGAGAATACATAGAAGTGCTTTACCATTCCCTTCATCTGAAGATGTCCTGGGGTTGGGCTGTTTGCTGAAGGTCACACAAGTTGGCTCTTCTCTCCCCAGAGAGACAATGGAGAATCGAACTCCCACTCAACTCAATGAGCTGTAATTCTCTTCTTAACTCAGAAACATGCCTGGATGACATCTCACAGAGAATATCATGGTTTATACAGTGGTACCTCAGATAAAGTCCAATTTGGATAAAGTCGCGGTATTCATGCACACGTGATGCATCACATAAAGTCCAAAACCGCTATACGAGGTATTTATTTATTTATTTATTTATTTAGTCGTATTTATATATGCCGCCCACTCAGGCAGAACCCGACTCAGGGCGGCATTACAACAAATTCTAAAAAGCATATTAAAACACTTTAAAAACCCCTTATCCCACCCATCCATCCCACCCACTCTAAAAAAGGAAGAGAGAGTTCTTAATTCTTTACGTAAGCCAGCAGGCGGGGACCGTGTTCCCATTCGGGCCCCACACCTGCCCTGCCAGCCAGGTCTTCAATCCTTTCCTGAAGGGCAGCAATTCTCTTTGAAGTCTTAGATCTGTTGGCAGGAGGTTCCAGAGAGTTGGTGCGGCCACGGAGAAGGCCCTCCTTCGGGTATTTGGTACAGGAACCTCGGATAAAGTCCATTTTTGGACATTATCCAATACATCGCCCATTTGATTCGGATAAAGTCCAAAATCGTATAAAGTCCAAACTTGTGCAACGGAATTTGGACTTTATCCGAGGTTCTACTGTATCTGGGAATTAGATATTCACCTACCTGTCAAATAAGCTTTCAACGCAGAGATGCAACACTTTAAAAATCACCTTGCTTTTTAGTTAATCTGATTTTCTGTCCTCCTGACATAATTTGATATATTTTGTTTTATCCATCACAATATAGTAGAATGTATAGCACAGAATGGATTTTTAAAAAATACTCTGTTCCTTAGGAAGGATATCTTTGTTTACATGTGTTAAAAAGATATCCACCTTCTCTGTACATTCATAGAGTACATTTGTATTCACGGCTTCCATTGGTATCACCTAACCATTCTGTATTAAAGCAAATCTTGCCAGGAAATTCATGAAGTACTGTACACCATTTTAGGTTTGCAGTACATAGAGGCAATACATAAGAAATATGAAGGAAAATAATGACTTACACAGGTAGAGTCTGTTATGGTTGACTTCCAGGAATTAAAAGGCTATTAAAAGTTGTGTTTCAAGTTTTTTCATTGTAAAACATACTGTAGTTCACAAGCTTCTTAATTTAACAGATTCCAGTGCTTTTTGCATAGAACACCCATTTTCGCTTTTATCCAATTCCTTCATGACAAAAGGCCATTAATCTTATCAGGAAGATTTAGGTGTACTTATTTATTTAATTCCACTTGTACCCTGCCCATATGGGAGGTTTTTTCACTCTGGGCGGCTAACAAACAACACATTAAAAACATCTTAAAATCACAAAATAAGAGTACCAGACCTTATTAATGGCAGGAACCCACTTGAAATCAGTTTGGGTTTGAGGAAGCAAACAGTTATTCTCTTCTTGCTTCCCAGAAAATGTTTTGAGGAGAGCAGATTGTTAGTTTTAGGTCAAGAGGAGGAACATTGTGATACATGTGTAGGTGAATCATACCTGCAGCAGGACTTATGGAATGAGGCCTCCCTATCATGGCCCACAAGCAAATTTGAGGAGGAAGGAAAATTAAACTCATTAGGAGCCCCTGAAGCAGTGTTTAACGTGAATATAACTCCATTCATGATCAGAGTTCTATCCTAATGCGCACAAGGTTGACAGCCTTTCATCCTTCTGAGGTTGGTTAAAATTAGTACCTAGTTTGCTGCAGGGCACAATGCTCATTACTTTGTGAATCACCTAGAGCTAGGAATTGAAACCTATGGCCCCTGGGCCAGACTCGACCCGCTGCACAATTTCATGTGGCCTGCACCGCTGATGCCACGCCCAGAAGGTGAAGATGCATTTATGCATGTACAGGTATATGAAGACGCCACCGCTGCCGCGCGAGGACGTCCCTTCCCGCCCCCTGCCATCGGGCGGGGAGGTTAAAAGGGCTCCCATGGCTAAAGGGAGCCGAAGACGACAACGCTGCCACACAAGGACGACCCTCCCCACCCCTGCCATCGGGCAGGGAGGTTAAAAGGGCTCCCGTGGCTAAGGGGAGCCGAAGACGCCGCCGCTGCCGCGCGAGCACGTCCCTCCCCGCCCCCTGCCATCGAGCGGGGAGGTTAAAAGGGCTCCCGTGGCTAAGGGGAGCCGAAGACACCGCCGACGTGTGAGGAAGTCCCTTCCTTGGCCCCACCATGGTCGTGGACATTGAGATATGGACTCTGTTGTGGACTTGGCTGCTGAGGACATTGTGGTGTTGTTTTTTCCTGATTATATCTTGTAAACTTGTAAACTGTTATTACAATTTTTTGTATATTTGTATTTAATTGTTATATTGTGCCTATACTTGATATGATGTTATTGTACTGTATTGCATAATGAACTGTATTGTGTTGTACATCCCTCTCCCCTTTCCCTTTTCCCTACTTATGTTTTGTTTTGTATTTATTGGATTCTCTGTAAACCGCTTTGAGTTGTCAGTAGACAAGTAAAAATTAAAAAAAAAGTTAAAATGTTGTGGCACCTTAAAGACTAACTGTTAGGTTTTCTGGATTAAGTCCACTTCTCCAGTCGAGTAAGATTTCATGGCTGTAATTTATAAATGGCCCAATGATCAAGTGTGGGGATACAGGACACAAGGATAGGTTCAGTATATCTTAACCTATAAAATCAAGTGTTAACCGTTGGAACTTTTGATACAATCCTTAGCCTTGGCCTACTAGCCCGCACCGACAATTCTTGCACACGGCCAAACTGGATCCGGAGGTCAACGAAGGATTTAGAAAACCAGCAGTGGGGCAACAGCCCCACAAACACGAAAAAAGGGAAACAACTTCATTTCCCAACGTTTCTTGCGCCGTGCCGCGCCACAGCCAATCAGGCTGAGAGGCTCTGGTGCGGTGCAAGGAATGTTCGGAAACGGGCCGCGGCCAATCAAAAGAAAACCATTTTAAAAAAACGCAGCACAAACACAAACCAATAACTACAAGCCCCAGCGTCCTGCGCGTCATGAGCGCGCAGAATACTGAGGAAGCTGGCATGCAAAAAATAAAAATTAAAACCACAACATGAACGCAAGTCCACGCAAACACCCACCGGCGTTCATGCATGGAGCAACGGGGAGGAGAGGGAGTCCCTCTCCTCCACGCAACCCCGCCGAAGACATGCCGTGGTGGAAAAAACCATAAAAACAGGGAGTTCAAGGGGGGGAAGATATTGATGCCTTGCCCCCCCCGAAAGCAAAACAATTCCTCCCCAAAGCAAAGGCACCGGACAGCGCTCCGCCCGGTGCCTTTACTTTAACAGTAAGTGTTTCGCTTACAAGGGAGGGTGAAGAGAGGGTGAAGGCATCATTGCCATGGCCCACCCTTGAAAGTGAACCCATTCTCAGGTAAGCAAAGCCAGCGGACGGCGCTGCGCCCGTTGACTTTACTTACTCCAAAAAAAATTCGCTCTCAAGCAGGGGCCAAGGCTATGGTGCATTGCCCCCCCCTTGAAAGTAAACCATTCCCAGGTAAGCAAAGCCAGCGGACGGCGCTGCGCCCGCTGACTTTACTTACCCCAAAAATAAACCATTAATTAAAAAACAACACCAAAAACATCCAGAAACAACCAGAAAGAACACACACAAACACTCCCCCCCAAAAAAAAAATACAAAAAAAAACAACCCCCAAAAGAAATTAAACCAGAGAACTCACCCAAACAACCTTCTTCCACGACAACCGGAACTGAAATGAGGAAAGAAAGAGACTACTTACCGGAAGAAGGTCAGTAGAGAAATACAGTCAAAATCAATGAAAACCTCAACAGCCCCACCCAGAGGCCACAGGAGAAAAAAACAGTCAAAATATTCACAGAAATAAATCACAAAATAATACAATGCAAACAATTTCTAAAATCCTGTATACAGTTTTCACTCAAAAAAAAGTCAAAACATCTAAACATAGTTTAAAAATATTAAATTTAAACAAACATATACTTACACATTTTTTAAATTATTATCCAACGTACAACTATTTAAAAAAATTCACATAGTAAAACATTATTTGGTTAAATAAAATAATTATAAAAAATTATATCATCCTTTCCTCTTTTTTAATCCAAAAAAACAAACCAAAAAAAGCTAATCACAGTTTATAACAGCCCGTGCGTATAAATAAACATTTTAAAAATCACAATTATAGACTAACCTCATTTGTATAAGCATAAAACAAAAACCTTTCAACACCATTTAAAACAGCCCGGCAACCTCTGCTAGTAGTAGATAAAATTGCAAATCTTGTGAGTCAGTGCAGCTTTTTACATGTGGTAAAGTCCAAAGATCTCTGTATTGATATTCAGAGTTATTTCTGTGAAGCTCTGTTCTATAAAGAAGCAAATGGTTAGTCGATAATTGTGACATAATTAATTTAATTTAATAGATTTATATACCACCCTATCCAAAGGACTCTGGATGGTGTACACAAGGTAAAACCAATATACAGGTAAAACAATTTTTAAAACTCTTTGAAAACATAACAATATTACCCCACCCACTCCGCCATGCCATCTAGTATCTAAAAAACAAATATAAAATCTACAAAAACCTTTAAAAAAATAATTACAAGAGGGGGGAACCTCAGACGAGCCAAAAAGGGGAGCTTGTTGACAATCCTGGCCCCCAGACCCATTTTGCCAACCACGTCTTCAATTCTTTCCTAAATGGTAGCAACTGGGCCTGGAGGCATAGCTCTATTGGGAGGAGGTTCCACAGTGTGTAAGATACGACCGAGAAGGCCCTTTTCCTTGTGCTGGAGAGGCGAGCCTCCCCAACAGATGGCACCTGAAGGGTGCCCTCTCGGTTTGCTCTCGTGGGACGAGTCGATGTCCTAGGGATGACACGGTCCCTGAGGTATCCTGGTCCGTTACCATGAAGGGCTTTAAAGGTGACAACCAGCACCTTGAATTGCATCTGGAAACATATAGGCAGCCAGTGCAGCTTCCGCAGTAGTGGCGAGGCACGGGTGAAACGACTATACCCCACCACCTCACGGGCTGCTGCATTCTGGACCAACTGCAGTCTTCGGATGGTCATCAAGGGCAGCCCCATGTAGAGCGCATTACAATAGTCCAAACAGGAGGTGACCAGGGTGACCATGAGCAGGGCCTCCCGGTCCAGGAGTGGGCGCAATTGATTAAAAACACGCACTTGCCCGAAAGCCCTCCTGGCCACGACCGTAACCTGCTCCTGGAGCAGAAGCTGCAAGTCCAGGAGGACCCCCAGGTTGCGCATTGGATTAGGGCAACGGTGCCCCATCCCAAACCAGCGGTGATAACTCCTTATGAGGACCGGGTCCCCTCACCCACAGCCACTCAGTCTTGCCAGGATTCAGTTGTAGTCCGTTGTCCCCCATCCAGACCCTAACCGCCTCCAGGCAACTGGTCGGGACCTTGACTGCATCACTGGGATCACCACAGGCAGAGATATACAACTGAGTATCATCAGCATACTGACGATATCTCACCCCGTGGGATCAGATAATCTCACCCAGCGGTTTCATGTAGATGTTAAAGAGTAGGGGCGAGAGGACCGAGCCCTGAGGCACCTCACACGTGAGCTGCCTCGGACTCGATACCACACACACCACCCACACTGACTGGGTCTGGCCACTCAGGAAGGAGGAAAACCAGGACAACACCGTGCCCTGGATTCCCAACCCCTGTAGCCGGTCCAGAAGGATACTGTGGTCAACAGTATCGAAAGCCGCTGAGAGGTCAAGAAGAGCAAGAATGGAGGGATACCCTTCATCTCGCTCTCGCCAGAGATCATCAAACAGCGCGACCAATGCAGTCTCCGTACCATGACCCGGCCTGAAGCCTGACTGGAAAGGGTCTATCTGTTCCAACTTTCTTAAAAGCTGCCTCAATAATTTAGCATCATCTCTCTGGGAAACATTCTGTACATCTCATGAGAGAGCTTGTGACAGAATCTGAATTCACTGTGTAGCTCACAGGAAGAAGTATAGCAACTGTGCCCCTGTCTCTTTATAAGTTTAAAGAAAGAATAATCAGAGAATCAGAGCTCTAGTACCTGACACTTTTTTTTAAAGAGAAACAAATTTTCCCAGAAACAATATATCCTTGCAAGTTAGGCCTGCCAAAATGCAAAGTATTCAAAGGGCACTTGGGCTTCAATGGATAATTCAGAGCTTTCTCTCTCTCTCTCTATCTCTATCCAAACATTTATAAAGCTTCTCTGTAGCATGGGTTTTCATATGGGTAGCAAGGCTTGGGCTCTGAGTAAACCTCCTTCCACAGTCCAAGCACATAAATGGTTTCTCCCCTGTGTGGATTCTCCTGTGGGTAGCAAGATGTGAACTCTGGCTGAAGCTCTTTCCACACTCTGAGCATTTGAATGGCTTCTCCCCTGTGTGGATTCTCATATGGGTTGCAAAGTTTGTGCTGTGACTGAAGCTCTTTCCACATTCCAGACACTTAAATGGTTTCTCTCCTGTGTGCATTTTCATGTGAGAAGCAAGATGTATGTTCTGACTGAAGCTCTTTCCACATTCCAAGCATTTAAATGGTTTCTCTCCTCTGTGAATTCTTGTATGGGAAGCAAGAGAAGCGCTATGCCGGAATGATGTCCCACATTCTAAGCATGTAAATGGTTTTTCCCCTGTGTGGATTCTCACATGAGAAGCAAGGGTGGTGCTCTGACTGAAGCTCTTTCCACATTCCAAGCATTTAAATGGTTTATTTCCTGTGTGGATTCTCATATGAGAAGTTCGATTTGTGCTCCGTCTAAAGCTCTTTCCACATTCCAAGCACTTAAATGGTTTCTCCCCTCTATGGATTTTCATATGGGAAGCAAAGTTTGCACTTTGGCTGAAGCTCCTTCCACATTCCAAACACTTAAATTGTTTCTCCTCTATGTGGATTTTCATATGTGAACCAAGATGGGCACTTTGACCAAAGCTCTTTCCACATTCCTGACATTTAAATGGTTTCTCGCCTGTGTGGATTCTCATATGAGTAGTTCGATTTGTGCTCCGACTAAAGCTCTTTCCACATTCCAAGCACTTAAATGGTTTCTCATCTCTGTGGATTCTCATATGGGAAGCAAGGGATGGTCTGTGCCTGAAGGTTGTTCCACATTCTAAGCAGGTAAATGGTTTCTCCCCAGTGTGGATTCTCATGTGGGAGGCAAGGCTTGTGCTCCAGCTGAAGTCCTTTCCACATTCGGAGCACTGAAATGGTTTCTCCCTAGTGTGGAGTCTCATGTGGGACGCAAGGTTTGTGTTTTGACTGAAGCTCTTTCCGCACTCCAGGCACTTAAACGGTTTCTCCCCTGAATGAGTTCTTTGATGCAACGTGAGGGTCCCTCTCCTACTGAAGTTCTTTCCACATTCCAAACATTTCAGGGGCTGCTCTGTTGCATGGAATGGGCGGTGGAAACGAAGGTTGTTTCTACCACTGAGGTCCTTACTAGATTCTAAGCATTCTTTCTGTTTTACAGTAAACACTTTCCCCAGGGATATGCTATCTCTTTCTTCCACAGTCTTCTTCTCCCTTGTGTCAATAACTGAAATGAGAAAAACAAACCATTTGTAGTGTAGCTAAAATGAAAAACTGCAGCAGGGGTGGCCAAACTATGGTCCACGGGCCGGATTCGGCCTGTGGAGCCAGATCATCCAGCCCACACCACCGTTGCTGCTCCCAGCAGTAGAAGTAAAATGTGCATGTGCAAAATGCTGCCTAAAATGCACACACGGCTGTTGTAAATGTGTTTACAACAGCTGTGGGTGCATTTACAGCAGTGTTTTGTGCATGTATTTTTTACTTCTGTTTCCAGTGGGAGGAACCACATGACCATCCTGCAGCACAAAAAGTTTGGGAACCCCTGAACTAGAGTCTCAAGTCAGGGAACAACCTAAACATAACAAGACATAAAACATTTATGAGACTGCTAGTTCCACAGTCCATTGCATGCATCTGGAAGAGCTTACAGACATAGCAGGTAAAGGTAAAGGTTTCCCTTGCTCGAAAGCCAGTCATATCCAACTCTAGGGTTCAGTGCTCATCTCTGTTTCAAAGCCGAAGAGCCAGGGCTGTCTGTTTCTGCAGACGTTTCCGTGGTCATGTGGCAGAAATGAGTGGACACCAGAAAAAGAACTATTATGCACATGGCATACATTTTAGCACTATTTGAACATTTGGCTTTGTCAATCAAAGGGATGAAACAATGCTTACCCAGAGAGATCATACTGGCCATGTTTTCCTCCATGACCTCCTGATACAGAGCCCTTTGGCTTGGATCCAGCAAAGCCCACTCTTCCTCCATAAAATATACAGCAATATCTTCAAAGGTCACTACATCCTGAGAGAAGAGGAAGCATTTTAGCTTCTCACGGTATACAATGGTTCTATGATTATTTATTAATAAGAATTCAAGTCAATTCTGACTAATAGCCACCTTTGTTAGGGTTTCTCATGTTACAGTACTCAGAAATGATTTCACATTCCCTTCTTCTGGAGTCACCTTGGGATTAGTATGCAGATGATACCCAACTGTATATCTCGGCCCTTGGGGACCCGAGTGATGCAGTCGAAGTCCTATCCAGGTGCCTGGAGGCTGTAAGGGTTTGGATAGGGGACAATGGGCTTCAGCTAGATCCTGGCAAGACTGAGTGGCTGTGGGTTTGGGGCCCCACGTTGTGTCGGGAGCTACCAGCTTTGGTTCTGGATGGGGCTTCTTTACCCCCAACAGTTCCAGTGCGTAATTTGGGGGTCCTCCTGGACTCACGACTACTGCTCGATGAGCAGGTGGTAGTTGTGGCTAGGAGGGCCTTTGCACAATTTTGTGTCATCTACCAATTACGCCTCCTCCTGGACCAGGACACCTTGCTTATGGTCACTCATGCTCTAGTCACCTCCAGATTGGATTATTGTAACGCGCTCTACATGGGGCTGTGCTTGTCGACCATTCGGAGACTTCAGCTGGTCCAGAACGCGGCTGCCCTGGTGGTGATGGGGTGTGGGCATTATGCTCGTGTTTCTCCGCTGCTCCGGGAGCTGCACTGGTTACCAGTGTGCCTGCGGGTGCAATTCAAGGTGTTGGTTTTGACCGTTAAAGCCCTTCATGGCAGTGGACCGGGTTACTTACGGGACCGCATCTCCCCAAGGCATTCTACCTGTCCTACGAGGGCAGACCAGAGGCTCTGTGGTGGTCCCTTTGACAAGAGAAGCACATCTAGCTGGGACCAGGGGAAGAGCCTTTTCTGTGTCTGCCCCAGCCCTGTGGAACCTCTTACCATTAGAACTGCGCCTCCAGATGGAGCTGCTCCCCTTTCGGAAGGCACTCAAGACCTGGCTGTGCCAGCGGGTCTGGGACCTATCCTGTGGTACGGCCCAGGTCCGCTGGCTAGTCTAGTTGCCCAAGATTGTGTTGCAAGCTGTCAGATGTTTTTATATACCTGTTGTTAAGCATATTTTGTATGGTTTTAGTTGTTAGTTTGCTCTACTGTTTTAATTTTGTCTTAAGGGGTTGGGAGGGTCTGGGCGAGGTATTTTAGTTTTTTTTATGATTGTATGTATCTTTTTTATGTATATGTTGTTAGCCGCTCTGGGTGGCTCATGCGCCAAAAGAGCGGGATACAAATATGAATAAATAAATAAAACAAATTAGGCTGCTTCCTCTCCCAGGAGGCTTTAGGAAATCAAACTCTCAACCTCTATTTCCACAGCCAGACACCTAATTCACTGAGCTGGAGTTACCAAAGTGATTGCTTCTTAAGACTCAGGATTCAAGTTATCAAAAATAGTATTCTCAACTTTCTTAATATGCTACTTAGGTAAAAACAAACAAAACAGGAGATATACCTTCAAACTCTGAGAGCTTTCCAAAGGAGAGAAGCATCTAGCACCAATCCACTGATCTGTACCAACCGCATCAGGTTGTAGACAAACTATTTTCTTTCCTGCAGAAAAGAAAGACGAGCAAGAAGTGTTTCCAGCAACTCTTATACATCAGTGTGACCTTTCATAATTACGAGCCACATCTCCATATGAATGGTTATTGCAGATGGATGGCAGATAATGAAATACATTTGTTAATCATAAACATTTCATAATATTTTTGTTCACATTTTTACATGAGATTTATTTATGTTGAAAAAGACTAATGTGGCTATTTATCTGAATACTACTGCAAACAAATGTAAAAGAAAGCTTACCCAAAGACACAATGTTGGCAACTGTTTCCTTCATGACTTCCTTGTGCAGAGCCTTTTAGTCTTGATCCAACAGAACCCGCTCCTCCTCAGTGTGAAAAACAGCAATGTCCTCTAAAGCCACAATACCCTGAAATTTGAGGGACGTTTTCATTCTCATAGGAATCACACAGAAGAGACGAGCAAGGATGTGTTCTCAGCCTATTTACAGTGCTTGCAAGAGATATCACCAGGTGGGAAAGGGTTTGATTTTCATATATATTTTCTGTTCTTGTTTTGTGAAAAAAGGGACCATTCTTCCTATTTTGACTACCAATAGGCTAAACATATGGATTCAATGCTTCATCAAACACAGATAAATGGGGAAGATACAGGAGGAAAGCACTGTAGAAATGGAAGTACCTGTTTCTAGAGATGTAAAGGCCTGGAAAAAAAATGGAATTTTTTTGGGTGGTGGTGGTTTCTCCCTGTTTGTTTGTTTTTTGTTGTTGTTGTTTTCAAAAAATTGAAAAAAATAAAAACTATATTATGGAATGTTTTATTTTAACATGATGAATAAAATATTTTAAGAGAACAACGGATTCAAATATTTTATAAATCATTTCTTAAAATATATGTTTGGTAGCATTTCTTTCAGTTTTTCCAAAAAATTCCGTTTCTTCCCGAAAAAACCCAGGATTTTTTTCCCCGAGCTTCAAAATTTCCGGAAATTTTACATCTCAAAGCTGGACCATTAGGAAGGCTGAGCGCAGAAGAATAGATGCCTTTGAGATGTGGTGTTGGAGGAGAGTCCTGAGAGTCCCTTGGACAGCAAAGAGAACAAATAGGCCAATACTGGAAGAAATCAATCCTGACTGTTCATTGGAGGGACAAATAGTGAAGATTAAGCTAAAGTACTTTGGACATCAAATGAAAAGGAAGGACTCACTTGAGAAGGCCTTGATGCTGGGAAAGGTGGAGGGCAAGAGAAGAAGGGGGCACCCAAAGATGAGATGGATAGATGGTATTGTGGACACAATGGGCACAGAGCTTGGTGGGCTGAGGAGAATGGTGGAGGATAGAGGTGCCTGGAGGAAAATGGTCCATGGGGTCGCAAAGGTTTGGAATCGACTGTGTGACTGAACAACGACAACAACCTGTTTCTCACTTGTAAAGCAACTCCTCTCTCTTCTGTATTCTGCAAGTGGAGAGGCCTTTGTCTTGGGTTAATTAATTCAAATGGCTCCTGCACCCTAAACTGAAATCAGACAGATTGATTGATTGATTCAATTTCATTACATTTATTACCGCCCATCTGCATGACCTACCCACTCTGGACAGTGTACACAACTGAACTCAAAGTTAAGGTATAATGTTAAAAATATACAAATATAAATATCAAAATAACAATCTAAGACTGAATACAAAAACATTCCAAAGGCGACGTGCACACAGTCCAAAATAAATATAATTTTTTCAAACTTCTACGCTGCCCACTCAGGCGATCCCGACTCAGAGCAGCTTACATCAATACTAAAAACATGTAAAACAGATTAAAAAACCCCAATTATCCCACCCACCCAAACAAAGTTAAATGGCATTAGGGAAAGCCTTTCTAAAGAGGCGTTTTTTAAAAGTGTTTCTTCAATATCCATTGCACCCTAAACAGAAATTGGACACATGAAAGGAAATGAAAGATAGGAAAGGTATGAGAAATACAAACATGAGTACCAGATTATTATTTTTTCCAGAGTAGGGAACAAGTTTGGGTTGGGGCAGTTTTCATACAAGAATGGGCACTCTCTTTCCCTGGCCCTCACGTGACCAGATCTCTCACCTCTTCCTGCTTGTCACTCAAAAGAAAGGCTGGAGGCAGGAATATCATCTGGGGAAATGGATTCTCTGCTCCTTGATCCACATCAGTGTGGAGGAGGACAGTCAGAAACTGTTTGAGAAGGAAGGACCCAATCCTCCAGGATCTCAGTCTTTGTGTGTGTTGTGTTCCCCTGGCTTCAGCACCACAAACACACACACACACACACCCACTCCAAGCGCTTAATGCCGACGAGTCCCCGGCTCTTCCGCCCTGACTTCACCCACTTCCGCCCCAAGTGAGACCAACCACCAGCGATAGTTGGCCAGCTACTACCAGGATCATGGAGGTATAAAAAAAACAGGAGATGGCACTACAGGCTTCATGCTGTTTTTGAAGCTAGTGGGCGTGGCCTGCCGCCATATTAGGTGGCCCAAAACATTAGCAGACTACCGTTTACGATTGCTTCTTGTGTTGAAGTGGGGGTGGGGGGGGGTGGATTGATCCCCTCTCCTGGGGTGGGGGTGGGAGGACAAAAGCGGTCTGTCCCCCAATCCTTCCAGAGCCAGGGGACCCGGCAGAGAGGGGATCCCCCCCGCAGGACACCCCGTTATTAAAAACGGAGTGTTGGTGGGGGGTGGGATCGATCATCTCTCCCGGGTCTCCTGGGTCCAGAAGGGTTGCTGCGACAGACCCCTTTTGTCCCCCCAACCCTTCCAAACCCAGGGGAACAGGGAGAGGGGAACGAATCCACACACACTCCCAACACTCCGTTGTTAAAAAGAAGAAACCGCTTGCTTTCTTCTCTTTAATATGGGGTGTGTGTGTGGGGGGATTCCTCCTCTCCGCTGGGTCCCCTGGTTCAGGAGGGTTGGGGAGACAGACCCCTTTTGTCCCCCCAACCCTCCCAACCTCAGGGGAGCCAGCGGAGAGGGGGATCGATTCCACACACACCCCAACACTCCGTTTTTAAAGAGAAGGAACCGCTTGGTTTCTTCTTTTTAAAAACGGAGTGTTTGGGGGGTTGCGATCACCCTCTCTGCCGGGTCCCCCGGGTCCAGAAGGGTTGGGGGGGGGGAAAAGACCCCTTTTGTCCCACCACACCTACCAACCCCAGGGGAGCCAGCGGAGAGGGGGATCGCAACCCTCCACCCACTGATATTAAAGGGGAAACTCCAATCGGGTTTTCCCTTTTAATATCGGGGTGGGGTGGATTTGATCACCTCTCCCGGGTCCCGTGGGTTCCTGAGGGTTGGGGGGACAGAAGGGGTCTGTCCCTCCAACCCTTCTGGACCCAGGGGAGCCAGCGGAGAGGGGGATGGCAACCCCCCACCCACTGCTATTAAAGGGGAAACCCCGAATCTACTTTCACGACTCCACACAATCAAAGCACCATAAGGCAATGTTTTGGGCCAACTAACATGGCGGACTGTCAGATTAGTCGGCTTCAAGTTTGTGACATCATGTTATCCTGTTTTTTTATACCTCCATGACCAGGATGGCCATGGAGGTTTTTTTTATATCTCCATGGGGATGGTGCTCTTTTGGAGCGGAAACAGGAAGTGGGTTGGTTCCTTCTTTCTTATGAGGGGACTCTCTAGGAGTGTGAGAGGGACATTCGTTTTTAACTCTTTGAAAATCATAATGGTGTGCTGTTAAGTAAATTATTTTACAAATTTTTTCGGTTGGTTTATTTTTTATTGTTATTGTAAAAAAAATTGTTGTAAGGCTCCCCAGATTGGGAGAATATGGCGAGAATATGGGAGAATGAAAAAGTTTGTTGAGCTAATTGATGCCATTAAATCTCGTTCTTATATTTGACAAAATGGACTTGATCCACGAAAGTAACATTAAAATACAGCTGTTAGTCTTTAAGATGTCACAAAGTTTTTGTTTTGTTTACTCTCTGATATGTTCATTTAATAGGAAATTCAGTATCATGCCTGGATGAGACCCCACAGAGAGCGTCATGGTTTATAGCAGTTCTCAACCTTTCTAAGACAGCTCTGGGGGGCCGGATGGCCATTTTGCCCTTCCTCCAACACGTTGCACTTCCTGGTATGGTAGAGGCAGTGGGGGCGGGGCCACATGAAATGGTGCTGCAGGCCGCATCTGGCCTGTGGACCGCAGGTTGAGAATCACTGGTTTATACAGTAAAACTCTACGGAATTAATTCATTCAACGGGGCTTTCAAATTCCTTATCACGAAGCGCTCATAGGAATGCATTGCATGGTTTCCCATAGGAATGCATTGAAAACAAAAATTCCTTATTGTGAAGTGCATTTCCCATAGGCATGCATAGGAAAAATTCCATAAACACATTATTTTCAATGGATTTCTTTCCGTGTGGTGAGTTTTCTGTTGCACAAGGCGTTCGTAAGGCAGGGTTTTACTGTACCTGAGTTTTACGTATTCACTGGTGAAATTAGCTTTTAGTGGAAGGCTGCAACACTTTAAAAATTCACCTTGCTTTCTAATTAGCATGATTTTCTGTTCCCATCACATCACATTGCATTTTGTGTTTTATCCTTCACGATATAGTCTGTTAAATGCATAAACCAGAGTGGATTTTTTTAACTCTTAGGAAGGATGTATTCCTGTTTACATTTGTCGTAAAAGATAATTTCCCTCTCTGTCCATTCATAATTTTGAATTCATGGCTTTCCTTGATGTTGCCTAACCATTCTTCTGTATTAAAGCAAATCCGCAAGGCAAAAACAGCTCCCCTCTGCGATCAGCAGATGTTAAATTGATTTAGTGTATGTTTTATTGCCCATCCCCATAGGAAGCTAGGAGCTTGGAAAAAGAGTCAAACACCCAGCTTCCTATGGGGTGGGCATTAAATCACCATTAAATTTCTTGTTTGTCCAGCATGAACCCCTACGAACAGCGCCTGGCACAATAAGACTGTGCCATGAGCTTGCATTAATATTTTTATGCCTGCCTGATGAAGAGATCTTTTGATTTCGAAAGCTTGCAATGTTTAGTTTGTTTTAGTGGTCCAAATAAGGTATCACCTCCCTCTTACATCCTTTGCATTTTTTTAATGACTTGAACACGGACCACACGGGCAATTCCCTTTGTTTTATTTTCATGTTTTCATTGTCAACATCAAAGTTATGTAATTTTTGTGTAGTCACAATTTTTATCCTCGTAATGTTCAAATTCTGTCCTCACAGTTACTTTTCTCCAACTCTATAGACTTACACTGTAAATCTTCACCCAATGCAATACCTGACATTATGAGTTAGTTTAAAAAATATTAACTCATTCCAAAAGGATTTTTTTTTAAATCCAATGTCCAGTTATTAAATTTCCAATTACTTTCAGTAGATTTTTTTTTTAAAAAAACTGTCCTTAAAAAGATAGTCATATCTCTATTTATAACAAATACATTTCCTGGACACAACAAAATTATTTTTTTCCATTTTTTAAAAAATGTAACTGATGAAGAAAACAACTCTATGCACTGATGAGGCTCCTTGCCTAAGTGGTGAGGGCTGCGGTGACTCAGTGGTTAAGAAGCTCGCCTTGTTAGCTGGAAGACAGGCAGGTCAGCAGTTCGAGACATGGGTACTGCATGACAGTTTGAGCACCTGTTTCTGACCCAGCTCCTGCCAACCTATAAGAACTGTCTTGCTGGAACAGGCCACAGCCCATCCAATCCAGCATTCTATCTCACACAGTGGCTCACCATTTGCTTCAGGGTATTCCCAAGGAGATGCCTTCACCTGCTTAGGATTCCCTGGAAATGGCATTGAGATATATCCTGCCTATCTCTCTAACCCGGAGGTTGTCCTTAGGTATCCATAATTATTGCCATTGATACCCTTGTCCTCCATGAACTTGTCTAATCCTTTCTTAAAGCTGTCAAGACTGACAGCTGTCACCACTTCTTCTGGCAGGGAGTTCCATAGACCAGTGATCCTCTGGGTGAAAAAGTACTTTCTCTTATTTGTTTTGAGAACTAGTACCTAAATGTTTCATGGAGTGCTCCCTAGTTCTAGTGTTATGCTATAGGGAAAACAGTTTTTCCTTAACTACTTTGTCCACACCGTGCATGATTTTATAAACTTCAATCAGGTCACCTCTTAGACCCCGTCGTTCAAGAGTGAAGAGGCCCAACCATTGCAGCCTCAGATGGTAAGGAAGGTGTTCCAGTCCCCTAATCATTCTGGTTGCCCTCCTCTGCACTTTTTCCAGCTCCATAATATCCTTCTGGAGGTATGGCGACCAGAACTGTATGCAGTATCCCAGATGGGGCCTCACCATAGATTTATAAAGAGGAAAAATGACACTTGCTGACTTATTTTCTATACCTTTCCTAATGATTCCTAGCATTGAGTTTGCTTTTTTCACTGCTGAGGCACACTGGGTTGACACCTTCATTGAGCTGTCCACCAGGACACCAAGGTCCCTTTCCTGGTTTGTCGCAGAGAGTTCAGACCCCATCAGTTTATAAATGTAATTGGGTGGGTTTTTTTGCCCCAATGTGCATCACTCTGCACTTACTAATGTTGAAGCTCATTTGCCACTGTTTTGCCCACTCCCCCAGTGTCAAGAGATCCCTCTGGAGCTCCTCACAATCTCTCACAGTTTTCACTACCCTGTATAATTTAGCTACCTTGCTATTTACCCCTACTTCTAGATCATTTATGAAGAGGTTGAAAAGCAGGGGTCCCAGTTCTGAACCTTGGGGGACCCCACTCTTTACTTCCCTCCACTTGGAGAAGTGTCCATTTAGTGATACCCTCTGTTTCCTGTCCCTTAGCCAGTTGCTGATCCAGGACAAGACCTGTCCCTTTATTCCATGACTGGTAAGTTTATTCAAGAGCCTTTGGTGCGGGACCTTGTCAAAAGCCTTCTGAAAGTCCAGATAAACAATGTCAACTGGATCCCCCTTATCCACATGCTTGCTGACACTCTCAAAAAATTCCAACAGATTAGTGAGGCATGATTTGCCCTTGCAAAAGCCATGTTGGCTCTCCTAGCAGTTCAAAAGCAAGAAATTGCAAGTAGGTAAACCGGCCGGGGGGGGGGGTATATCTTGGGGAAATGTAAGGAGCCTCATTTGGACATCCCCTGAGCGGTGTTTCTCCAGTAAAAATCCTTACAACCCAGAATAATTCCTGACATGAAACTATTATTACCTGTGGTTATCTATGCCTTCTTCCCAAAAGGGGAGGATAATTGCATCACTTCCTTCTCTTAATATAAAATAGAGGCAACTCTTTCTTAAATTTAATGCAAGGGTTCCCAATCTAAGGCCCACAGGCCGGATCCAGGCTCCATTTCATGTGCCACCCTCCACCTCTCTATGAGCATTCAAGAAAGAAAATGGCCACCCCCTTTGAAGCTGTTGGGACAAAATGGCCATCCCCCATCATGCAGGCAGGGCAAAATGGCTGTCTGGCCCTCAAAGCTGACAGATAGTATGACCTGGCCCCTGGCTTGAAAAGGTTGGGAACCCTTGATTTAATGCTTCTCTCCACTGTGGACATAAAAATGAAAAGCTGGAAAAAGTGCTGTTGTGATTTATGACTTCAGACAATTTATTCACAGGCATTTATGACTAGAACAAGGGGGCACCCCTTCCAAATCATGGGAATGAGACTACCCACACCACCTGTTTCCTGTACAACACACCGCTGGCTTAGTGAAAGAGCATTAATAACTAAATCTCTGTTAATATTAGCCACTACCTCATGGACTCAGAACAGCACAACACTCTCTATATCAGGGGTGCCAAACTACAGCCCACAGGCCAGATCCAGCCTGACACCAATTCATCTGGCCCATGCTGCTCCCGGAAGTGGAAGTAAAACATGCCCATGCATTTTATTTCCACTTCTGGTGGGAGGAACCATGTGACCAGCCCAATCAGCTGTCTGGGGGATGAGATCAAGCCTGAGGCCCAAAATGTTTGGGCACCTCTGCTCTATATTGACAGGACTTTTATGCTTACTCCCCCATGGGCCTTTCTGGTGAATCAAAAGCTTAGTTCTCCAAGAAAACCATTTTGCATACTCCTAGCATTTGTATAATTTCTCCTCTGTGTGGATCCTCTGGTGGATCACACAGTCTTCATTGCGAGAATAACATTTACCACACACCTGGCACTTGTATGGTTTCTCTCCTGTGTGGACTCTCTGATGGATCATAACGTTTGAATTGTTTGCAAAACATTTCCCACAAACTGGGCATTTGTATGGTTTCTCTCCAGTGTGGACTCTCTTATGCCTAACAAGATGGGAGCTCTGAGCGAAGCATTTTCCACATTCTTCACATTCATATGGTTTCTCTCCTGTGTGAACTAACTGATGCATCACAAGGTATGCATTCTGAGCAAAGGATTTCCCACATTTCTGGCATTTGTATGGTTTTTCTCCGGTGTGGACAGACTGGTGGATCACAAGATATGATTTCTGAGCAAACGATTTCCTACATTCTTGGCATTTGTAGGGTTTCTCTCCTGTGTGCACTCTGTTATGCCTCACAAGGAGCGAACTCTGAGTAAAACATTTCCCACATTCGTAACATCTGTAAGGTCTCTCTCCTGTGTGGACTAACTGGTGCCGCACAAGTTGTGAACTTTGTGTAAAACATTTGTCACAATTCTGGCATTTGTATGGTTTTAATCCTGTGTGAACAGACTGATGCAACACCAGATGTGAATTCTGAGCAAAACATTTCCCACATTCCTGGCATTTATAGGGTTTCTCCCCTGTGTGGACTGACTGATGCATGACCAGATGTGAATTGTAAGCAAAACATTTCCCACAGGTCTGGCATTTGTACGGTTTCTCTCCTGTGTGGACTCTATTGTGCCTCACAAGTTGTGAACTCTGAGCAAAACTTTTTTCACACTCCTGGCATTTATAGGATTTCTCTCCCGTGTGGACCTTCTGATGCAATAAAACCTCTGCTGTGCTATCAAAAGCTTTTTTACACTCATGGCACTTGTATGGTTTCTCCCTAAAGTGAACTCGTTCGTGTTTTGCAAGCTGTGAACTGTGAGTAAAATATTTCCCACATTCCAGGCATATGTAGGGCTTCTTTCTGGCATGGATTCGTCTGTGCTTCGCGAGGTGCGAAAGCTGAGCAAAACATTTTGTGCAGTCCTGACATTTGTACGGTTTCTCTCCTGTGTGGACCCTCTTGTGGACCATAAGCTGGGAACGGCGAGCAAAACACTTCGCACACTCCTGGCATTTGTATGGTTTCTCTCCTGTGTGGACCCTCTGGTGGACCATAAGCTGTGAACGGCGAGCAAAACACTTTGCACATTCCTGGCATTTGTATGGTTTCTCACCTGCGTGGCCTTTGGAGTGGATCTCAAGGTGTACATTCTGAGCAAAACATTTGCCACATTTGCCACATTTGTATGGTTTCTCTATTCTGTGGACTCTCTGGTGGCTGACAAGATTGCACTTCAAAGGAAAGGATTTCCCACACTCCTGACCTCTGTATGGCTTCTCTCCCTTGCTGAATCTCTGATGGCTAATAAGGTGCAAATTGCAAGAAAAACCATTCTGCAGCAATTCAAGGCTACAGTCTCTCTTCACAGTGTGGGCCTTCCTATGATTCATCACCAACTTCTTTGGGGCAAAATGTTTTCCAAATACAGTGCATTTGTAGGGCTCCTTTCTTGTATAGTGTTCTTCTTTGTAAGCTTGTTGACGTGTAATTTGAGAGTTGGCATGTACTGCCTCTTCCCTCCAGTGATCTGTTGGGGGGGGGGGGAATAAGCACAGCCGAATTTTAATCCCACATTGCCTACAGCAGTGGTGGTGAACCTATGGCATGCGTGCCAGAAGGGGCACTTGGAGCCCTCTCTGTTGGCACCCATGCAGTCACTCCAGCAGTTTGCCCCACCCCTCGGCCCAGCAGCCCAATGGGAGCACTTCTTCCCTACCCCAGCAGAGTTCACTCCGACCCTCTGCCCAACAGCCCAATGGGAACACTTCTTCCCACCCTCAGCAGAGTTCACCCCGCCCCTTTGCCCAGCAGCCCAATGGGAACACTTCCTCCCTCCCCCAGCACAGAGTTCACCCCACCCCTCTGCCCAGCAGCCCAATAAGAGTGTTTCCTTCTCCCCTTGTTGCTATGTTGGCACTTTGAGGTAAGTAAGTGGGTTTTGGGTTGCAGTTTAGGCACTAGGTCTCTAAAAGGTTCACCATCACTGGCCTACAGAATAAAAAGTAACAGCAACTACACTTATATGCCACTCCATACCACATGCAGTCCTCTCTGGGCACCTCACAAGATAATTGCCATTTTGCCCCCCAATAAACAGGGTAATATTTACTGACATTGGAAGAATGAAGGGCTGAGTCAACCTCTAGCCTGTCAGGATCGACCTCAGATCATGAGCAGAGGATTAGCTGCAGTATTAAGGGCTGCAGTGGCTCAGTGGTTAAGACGCTCGCCTTGTTAGCTGGAAGGCCGGCAAGTCGGTAGATTGAGACCAGGGTACTGCATGATAGTTTGAGCGCCCGTCTCTGTCCCAGCTCCTGCCAACCTAGCAGTTCGAAAGTAAAAAAATTGCAAGTAGATAAATAGGGACCACTTTGGTGGGGGAAAGATCTTGAGGACATGAAAGGAGCCTCATTTGGGGACATGAAAGGAGCCTCATTTGGGCGGAGTTTCTCCAGCAAAAATCCTTTCAACCCAGAATAATTTCTGACACGAAATGATTATGATAATGATGATGATACAGTACTGTAGCCAAAAGGTTGGAGTTGTGAAACCACAAAAGGTTACTGTAGCCCTTCCTGTTCACCTTATTTACAAGCAGAACCAGAATCCTGGAAGCATCATTCTGGTTCCTAACAAGGCCTGCAAAGGTGCAGATGGCTTACTTTAAAAATAAAGGAAAGCATGATTCTGTTCATCGCTATGTCCGCTATGTAAACCGCTATGTAAACCGCCCTGAGTTGGGTTGTACCTGAGTGGGCGGTATATAAGCGTGAAAAATAAATAAATAAATAAATAAATAAATAAATAAATAAATCGCCAGTGTAGAAGGAAGCTTACTAATTCAATAGCAGGTGAGAGATATTGACTAATGAACCTGAGGAGCGACAATATCGCCTTAGCTCAAGTCGCTAAGACGCTGACTGGGAAGCGGAAGGTCAGCAGTTCGATTCCCGAGTACTGCAGGACGGAAATGAGCTCCCGTCTTCGTCCAAGCTCCTGCCAACCTAGCAGTTCGAAAGCAAGAAATTGCAAGTAGATAAATAGGGACCACTTCGGTGGGAAGGTAACAGCGTTCCGTGCGCTCCGGTGTCTAGTCATGCCTGCCACATGACCACGGAAACGTCTGCAGAAGCAGACAGCGCTGGCTCTTCGGCTTAGAAACAGAGATGAGCACTGCACCCTAGAGTCGGATACGACTGGCTTTCGAGCAAGGGAAACCTTTACCTTTACCTTTACTTACCCAAAAGTTAGCAACCGGTTCTAAAACATACTTTACAAAATTGCAATGACTCAAGATAGTAAGCATGTGTATTTGTTTTAACTACAAAATCCCAAAATTCTCCATTGTGCGATTTGGGTCCCAAACAAAAATGAATGCATATGCCTAGCGACAAAGTTTTGTCTGGGATACCATAACTAGGTTTTTGGCAGCTTAGCCAATGACTGTCTACTTTGGCATCTGAGATTTCTAATCTTTCCACGTCCTGAAACTGTAGCACCCATAAGCCCTGTGCTTTCTTCATTTCAGAAACAAATTGGGATTTCTAAAGTGGAAACTAAATTGGGGAAAAGAGAGAAGATGCAAAATCAATAGACCTGCAGTGTTTTCA
The DNA here is from genome assembly GCA_035047305.1 of Bradypodion pumilum. Classification (NCBI taxonomy): domain Eukaryota; kingdom Metazoa; phylum Chordata; class Lepidosauria; order Squamata; family Chamaeleonidae; genus Bradypodion; species Bradypodion pumilum. The sequence continues at coordinate 450,979,220 of JAWDJD010000002.1, read as the reverse complement.
TGCATTTTAGTAAAAGCATTTAAAATCACAAGGTAAAGGTCACCTTTGCTCAAAAGTATCTGACTCTAGGGGACGGTGCTGATCGCTGTTTATAGCCAAAGAGCCAGTGCTTTCTGCATTTGCAAACGTTTCCATGGACATGTGGCAGGCATGATTAGACACTGGAGTGCACAGAACGCTGTTTACCTTCCCACCAAAGTGGTACCTATTTATCCACTTGCAATTTCTTGCTTTCGAATGCTAAGTTGGCCAGAGTTAAAATCATTACAATGGGCTATATAATAATAAAACCCCTATCACCAGACATATGGTTATCCCGTGAAATCTTGTGTTTTAAATAGCACAAGAAATGCTTGGAAAATATCCTCACAAAGGAAGTGCTGGGGATGGGACATCTACAGCTGAAGGAAGTGAATCATTGACTTGATTCACAGTCCAAGCAAACACGTAAATAGGGATGAGTGAACGGGGAGAATGAATAAGGTGTTTTGTGCAGGTGTTTAGTGGTGCAGCTTGCGAAGGTAACCAGCAGTGTCGCTTTACCAAATGTATCCTTGTTTCAGGTCACAGTTACAATTTTTGGTGGCCACCATGATTGGTGTTTTATAAGTGTTGGAGACAACAACAACGACAACAACAACTTTGTGTCAGAAATTATTCTGAGTTGAAAGGATTTTTGCAGGAGAAATTCCACTGAGGGAACGCCCAAATGAGGCTTCTTTCATGTCCCCAAGAGCTGGGACAGAGAAGGGGAACTCAATCCGTCATGCAGCACCCAGGTTTCGAACTGCCAACTTGCCAGCCTTTCAGCGAACAAGGCAAGCTCCTTAACCACTGAGCCATCGCAGCCCATTACAGAAAGCAAAGGTTGTGTGCCAGCAGATATTTCAGGTGCAAGTATCAATAGGAAGGAGAAAGGATTTGGACCAAAGCAAATTCCTTACCAAGACAAGACACATTGTTGTAGTTTTCCATCATCACCTCACTGTACAAAGACTTTTGATTTGAATCCAGCAGTTCCCACTCCTCTGCTGTGAAATACACAGACACATCCTCAAAGGTCACCGGGGCCTAGAACACAGTAAAGAAGATCTCACTCTAGGAAAAACATGAGGGAAGGCAAATACAACACTGACAGAATTTGAATTAATTCAGAAATTAAGATTGGGGAACACATCTGTGGTGGAAAGAGTTTTGAGTCACCACTACAGTTTGGCATACATTTTTGGAGTGAAAACAATGTGTCATTTCAGAAGCTAACAAAGAACTCTTCATTTTTCTTATTGGTAGCAGTGCAAAATACAAAGGTGATGCTGTGAATGAACACAAAGCTTATCATAGGTTTCCAGGGGCTGCGGTGGATCAGTGGTTAAGAAGCTCGCCTTGGTAGCTGGAAGGCCAGCAGGTTGGCAGTGCGAGACTCGGGTACTGCATGACGGAATGAGCGTCCGTCTCTGTCCCAGCTCCTGCCAACCTACCAGTTTGAAAGCAAGAAATTGCAAGTAGGTTAATAAGGTAAAGATGGAGAACTTCCATACAGTCAGCAAAAACAAGACCTAGAGCAGACTGTGGCTCAAATCACAACCTACTAATTGCAAAATTCAGGCTTAGACTAAAGAAAATAGGGAAAACAAGTAGACCAGACAGATATCACCTAGACAACATCCCTAAAGAATACATGGTGGAGGTGATGAACAGATTTAATGGCTTAGACTCGATAAACAGAGTGCCAGAAGAATTATGGACAGAGATGCGGGACATCATGCAGGAAGCAGCAAAGAAAACCATACCAAAAGAAAAGAAGTGTAAGAAAGCAAAGTGGTTGTCTGATGAGGCTCTTAAAATAGCAGAGGAAAGAAGGAATGCAAAAGGCAAAGGAGAAAGAAAAAACTACAATCACTTGAACACAGAATTTCAAAGGAAAGCAAGGAGAGATAAGGAAAACTACCTAAAAGAACAGTGCAAAGAAATGGAGGAAAACAACAAGAGGCAGGACTAGAGATCTTTTTTAAAAAATTGGGGAAATAAAAGGAACATTTAAAGCAAAAATGACCATGATAAGGGACAAAGACAGAAAGGAGTTAACTGATACAGAAGAGATTAAGAAGAGATGGAAAGAGTACACAGAGGAACTCTACAAAAAGGACCTGAACACTTCTGATAATAACAATGATGAAGAAATTGAACTTGAAGCAGACATCCTAGAGAGTGAAGTTAGAAAGGCCCTAAGAAGCACTGCAAACAAAAAAGCTAGCGGAGATGATGGTACCCCAGTTGAATTTTTCAAAGTGCTAAAAGATGATGGAGTCAAATTACTGCATTCAATATGCCAGCAGATTTGGAAAACAAAAAAGTGGCCACAGGATTGGAAAAGATCAGTATATGTTCTAATCCCAAAAAAGGGCAATGCCAAAGAATGTTCCAATTATCGAACAATTGCGCTCATCCCACACGCCAGCAAGGTGATGCTCAAGATAATGCAGGATAGACTTCAGCAACATGTGGAGAGAGCACTACCAGAGGCGCAGGCTGGTTTCAGAAGAGGCAGGGGGACTAGATTCCACATTGCCAAAATACGTTCGATCATGGAGAAAACAAAGGAATACCAGAAACAAGTTTACTTTTGTTTTATTGACTACACCAAGGCATTTGACTGTGTGGACCACAACAAGATGTGGCAAGTAATTAAAGAGATGAGAATACCAGAGCACCTCATATGCCTCCTGAAAAATCTGTACATGAACCAAGAAGCAACAGTTAGGACAGAACACGGAATGACAGAGTGGTTTGGAATAGGAAAAGGAGTAAGACAAGACTGCATTTTATCACCTTGCTTATTCAACTTCTACACAGAGCACATAATGCACAATGCAAGAATGGAGGACTCACAATATGGGATTAAAATTGGTGGAAGAAACATCAACAATTTGAGATATGCAGACGATACCACCCTAATGACAGAAAGTGAGGAAGACCTAAAGAATCTCTTGATTGGGCTGAAGGAGGAGAGTGCAAAAGCTGGCTTGAGACTCAACATCAAGAAAACCAAGATAATGGCAACAGGCCCCATCAGTCCCTGGAAAATAGATGGAGAAGAAGTAGAAGCAGTGACAGATTTTACATTCTTAGGATCCAAGATCACTGCAGATGGTGACTGCAGCCATGAAATAAAAAGACAACTGATTCTTGGGAGACAAGCTATGAGAAACCTGGGGAACATGGTGAAAAGTAGAGACATCACCTTGCAAACAAAAATTCTCATAGTCAAAGCAATGGTATTCCCAGTGGTAATGGAATGTTGTGAGAGCTGGACCATTAGAAAAGCTGAGTGAAGAAGAATAGATGCCTTTGAAATGTGGTGTTGGAGGAGAGTTTTGAGAGTAACCCTAGACAGCGAGGAGAACAAATAAATCGATCCTAAAAGAAATCAACCCTGACTGCTTATTAGAAGGTCAAATAGTAAAAATGAAGCTAAAGTACTTTGGACATCAAATGAGAAGAGAGGATTCACTTGAGAAAGCCTTTATGCTGGGAAAGGTGGAGGGCAAAAGAAGAAAGGGGTGGCAGAAAAGGGATGGCTCGATGGTATTGTAGATGCAGTGGGCACAGAACTGGGAGGGCTGAGGAGGATGGTGGAGGACAGAGGCGCCTGGAGGACAATGGTCCATAGGGTCGCAAAGGGTCGGAATTGACTGTGCGACTGAACAACAACAAAAATAAGGACCACTTCAGTGGGGAAAGATCTTGGGGACATGAAAGGAGCCTCATTCAGACGACCCCTGAGCAGAGTTTCTGCAGCAAAAATCCTTTCAACCCAGAATAATTTCTGACACAAAATTATTATTATTATAGATTTTCAGAGGCTAGCAAAGTTGGGGGTTCCTCAAAGCTTAGTTATTAGTTGGATACTTAATTATTGCAAGGTTATCTCCCCTCTTATTGATTCTCCCACCCTGGGAGGAGGATTTGGATAGTGACTCCTTTCTGCCCCTGAATTTTGACATCAAGTAGCTCTCTGCTAGGTTTAGAACAGGGTTTCCCAACCTTTTCAAGCCAGGGGCTGTGTCACGGTCTCTCAGTCAGCTTTGAGGGCTGAACGGCAATTTTGCCCTGCCTGCACAATGGAGGTAGCCATTTTGTCCCAACAGCTTCAAAGAGATGGCCGTTTTGTTTCTTGAATGTCCTTGGAGGACTGGTGGGCCACATGAAATGGTGCCGTGAGCTGGCCCTGGCCCGTGGGCCTTAAGTTGGGAACCCCTGGTTTATAATATCTACAGAAGTTCTGGTTGGAGCTACTGTACAGTATTTGTATTGCCAGGCAACCCACAAAGTCCCTCTGCCTCTTTTATTACGTACTAGCAATTTTTGCCCAGCCTTGCTGGGCAGGTATAGTTTGTGTGTTGGTGGTTGGGGTGGTTTTCGGGGGTACACAGAGAGAGAGAGAGAGAGAGAAGGGGGGGGAGCTCCGTATTTGGCTCATTGCCTGTTAGAGAAGGGGGTGGATTTCTCTGGCAGGCATGGGCCAAACGGAGCTCCGCATTCGGCCCTTGCCTGTCGGAGAAAGCAAGCCCCTTCTCCGACAGGCAAGGGCTGAATGTGGAAGGCGGTGCTGCCTCACTCACCTGGCTGTGCCCTCAGGCAGACCGTTCCCTCAGCTCGTGCTCTGTCTACCTCGGAAAAGCAGAGCCCTAGGCTGAGATGTTTTGGGCGCGCTTCAGCCGGTTTTTTTAAACGCGCGCACGGGCTGTCCCGTCCCCCTGCGCTCGCATCCTTCAGCCTGATTGGCTGAGGCGTGTTGCGGTGTGGAGGACACTGGGACTCGTAGGTTTTTTTTGTTGTCCGTGGGGCCTTGGCCCCATTCTCGGCTTCTGGGCCCTTGCGGCAATGCTCGCAGGAACAAAAAGTGAAGGCGGCACATTACGGGATAGTAGGGAAGGGTGTGGCCACGCATGCCGGACACGCATGGCCCAACCCTCTTTTTATAGGTATAGATTTCCCAACACGTCCCTGAGAGCAGCTACAGAGAATCTCCTACCTGAATATTTTGTGTTGAATTCCTTTTCTCTATTTTTCTTGTATTCCTTCTAGACTGAGACAGAAAAGCCATTCTATACTAGGAGAAGGGGAGAAGATCAAGACAACAGGTGGAAATTTCAGAAAGATTAATGGTAGTCAGAGAGAGTTCTTAGGTAGGTGGGGGACACCTAAATGCCTCAGAATTTTATCTTTGTATAGTCCAGGAATTCTCAATTTTTTCAAGCCACGGGCTGGGTCACGCTCCCTCAGACAGCTGAGTGGGTTGGATGGCCATTTTGTTTTTCCTGCATGATGGGGCTGTTGTTTTGTCCCAACAGCTTCAAAGGAGTGGCCATTTTGGAAGGAGGGAGGGAGACGTCAATGGAGGCTAGGACCCCCTCTCCCATCTAATGAGATTAATTGCCTGCTTGGGGAAAGGGTGAGTGGGGCTTTTTAACAAAGCTAGTCCTTTGCAGGGCTGGAGGTTATCCTTTGGGCTGGAGTCGAGGTGTGTGTGAGACAAGGCCAGGAACCCAATGGTTCCTTCCCCGCCATGTAGCACCATTTCATGTGGCCCATTGACTTCGCTCCCACTGCTGCCACTGGAAGCTGTACCATATGTGGTTATTTTAAAAAGGCACAGCTTCAGGTGTCAGCAGGTGTGATGGGCCACATGAAATGGCACTGCAGGCCATAGGTTGAGAACCCCTGACATAGTCTCTAAAAGGTAAACTTGTAGAAAATATAGAAATTCTCTTGGATCAGCCCAGAGGGCCGTCTAGTCTAGAGGTAACCTTTCCAGGAAGAAACAATCTGAGAGAAGCTTCTGAAAATCAATAAAATACCAGTACAGTACAGTATATTTATTTCATATGTTTGGTCTCTATCTCCTCCACGCAGCATTCAAAGATCAGATGCTGAACATGGAGGACCCACTTAGTTAAAAGTTAGTTTATTCCTCTGAAAAGCGATCTAAAGGGAAGTTATCACAATACAGTAAAACCCCGTATAACGATTTTAATTCACTCTACGGGTCTGTTCGCTATGCACTATACAATGATTTTTTCCACTAAGCGGTTTTTCCCATTAAATATTTGTTGTACGATTTTTTTCCATAGGAAAAATTGTTATGCAGGGTGCCATTTTTTTTAAAAAAAAGCCCATTTGTTATGTGATCTTTTCACTATAGCCGGCATACATTATACGAGGTTCCATTATACTGTATCTTAAAGCAATATGCTATCTACAAGTAATCTTTGAGTGCTCAGGACTGTGGTGGCTTTGTGGTTAAGATGTTGAACTTGATGACTTGAAGGGAGGCAGGTCAGCAGTTTGAGACCCAAGTGCTGCATGACAGAGTAAGTTCCCTTCTCTGTCCCAGCTTCTGCCAACCTAGCAGTTCGAAAGCAAAAAATTGCAAGTAGATAAACAGGCATGCTTCAGCTGGAAGGTAACAGCATTCCGTGTACTCCAGTGTCTAGTCATGCTTGCCTCATGACCATGGAAACATCTACAGACACAGACAGCACTGGTTTGTTGGCTGTAAACAGAGATGAGCACTGAACCCTAGAGCCGGATATGACTGGCATTTGAGCAAGGGAGACCTTTACCTTTACCTAATCTTTAAGTAATCTTTTACCTATAAAGGAATCTTTACTGTTTTTGCTGCAACAGAGTTACAGTTGAAAACACACATATAGTATAGAGAAAAAGAGTACAGTATCTATTCACACATACATACTGTAGTTGCAAACAAAGATTTTTAAAGGCAGAGGGGAAAAAACATGCAAAAGTAAAGACTAAGACAGTGATGGCAAACCTTTTAGAGAATGAGTGCCCAAGGAAGAAGAGGCAGCTTGCGGGCAGGCACCATGAGTGCCCACACACCCATGTGATGTCATCAGCCTGCTGCCGGCAAAGTCATGTGGGTGCATGTGCACACGCACCACTTGAGGCACATCTGCAATAACATGAGTGTGCCTCCCTCCCCCTCCCCCCGTGGGTGCTCCCCACCCCTGGGTGCTTCCCAACCCCAATGGGGCTTCCCAACCCCCCGAAAGGGCTCCCCACCCCAGTGCTCCCCACCACCCCACCGGGCCTTCCCACCCCCTGCCAGGTCTTCCTAATCCCCCAGAGCCCTAATGGGTGAGGTTTGTGAGAGCCAGACTAGAAAGAGAGAATATATCATACCCACCTTTGGTTTTTGGAACTACAAATCCCAGAAGTCTAAGTCAATTCCCCAAAGCACTGAACAGCCAATGTACTGACTTAGGCTTCTGGGAATTGAAGTCCCCCTGTGAGACATGGGCCACACTTTGGGAGCCACTGGTTTATAGTCAAAGAGCTAATGCTGCAGACATTTCCATGGACATATGATAGGCATGACTAGACACGGAACATGTTACCTTTTCCACCAAAGTGGTACCTATTTATCTACTTGTAAATTCTTGCTTTCAAACTGCTACCTGTAGGTTGTCAGGAGCTGGAACAGATGACAGGAGATCACTTGGTCATGCAGCACTCAGGTCTTGATCTGCTAACCTGCTGACCTTCCAGAGGAGCTTTTTTGTTCATGGGATTTACAACCTTCCCAAACTTTACTCCCCTCTGCTCCCCAGATCGTGCAGGTTTTACGACTATAAACACAATCTTTTAATCTGGAGGAATTTTTATTTTTGTAGCTTGAGATAACCAATAAAACAAAAGCAATATACAAAACTCGTACCCTTAACAGAAACACCAGGGGCTGCGGTGGTTAAGACGCTTGTCTTGTTATCTGAAAGGCCAGCAAGGTGGCAGTTTGAGACCCGGGTACTGCATGACTGTTTGAGCACCTGTCTCTGTCCCAGGTCCTGCCAACCTAGCAGTTCGAAAGCAAGAAATTGCAAGTACAGTGATACCTCATACAACGTCCAAACTTGGTTCCACAAGTTTGGACTTTATACAGATTTGGACTTTGTATGAGGCATGCAAAATCCTAGCCGCGATGCCTCATACAACGTCCAAATCCTTGCCGCGATGCCTCATACAACGTCGTTTCCATAGAGATACATTGTACTGTAACAGCACAGACTTCAGGGCAAAGTCAAGGAAACAGACAGGAAACTGACAGAACTTTAAGAAATCATTGTCTAAAGGCTAAAAACATTACAAAAACATGTCAAACAACCCTGATTGTCCAAGAACCTGAAGAATGCTGCAAAAATCCCAGGAATGCTTCTAAAAATTCTGATGAAAAAATTCAAAAAAATCCAAAATTGCTCTCAAAACCACTCCTAAACACTCTTTGCCTCATGCAAAACCCACAAGAGCAATGCACACATGTGTCCTGCCTTTTATACTGCCCAAGCACAATGCAACCTGGGAAAACCCCAATGCCTCATACAAAGTCTCGCATGACTTTGTATGAGGAAACTTTTTTCAAGGAATTAGACGATGTTGTATGAATCCGATGTTGTATGAAGCGGACTTTGTATGAGGTATTACTGTAGATCAATAGGGACTTCAGTGGGGAAAGATCTTGGGGACATGAAAGGAGCCTCATTCAGACGACCCCCTGAGCGGGAAATTGTTATTATAACCTGGGGCTACCTTTAAAAAACCTTTATAACCTAGCTACCTTTTTTAAATAAAAAAAACCCAATTAAAACACTCTTTTTTAAGGAGGCCTTTCAGGGTGGTGTTGCCAGTTAGGTTTAGTCCTGATCTCCGCTCTGATGCCAATTATTTTTAGTTTAGTTTAGTTTAGTCTATGATGTATTTGCTGGTGGTGGGTTTTGATTTGTTGTGGGCAGTGGTGGGCATCAGCAGGTTTGCACCAGTTTGCTAGAACCGGTAGCATAAATTCTGGCTGGTCCCGCCCATCCAAGTTTTAAAATAGGTATTCCTTGCTCAAAAGCCAGTCGCATCCGACTCTAGAGTTCAGTGCTCATCTCTGTTTCAAAGCCGAAGAGCCAGCGCTGTCTGCTTCTGCAGACGTTTCCGTGGTCATGTGCCAGGCATGACTAGACACCAGAGCACACGGAACGCTGTTACCTTCCCACCGAAGTGGTCCCTGTTTGTCTACTTGCAATTTCTTGCTTTCGAACTGCTAGGTTGACAGGAGCTGGGACAAAGACAGGAGCTCATTCCGTCCTGCAGTACTTGGGAATCGAACTGCTGACCTTTCGCCTCCCAGTCAGCGTCTTAGTCACTTGAGCCACTGCAGTCTCAAGTTTTAAAATAAAGTACAGTAAAACCCAACTTACATATGCCTCGAGTTACATAAAATTCGACTTACATAAGGATTTTGTGCTGAAACCATGTCCCGATTTACACGATTTCCTATGAGTTTGCTTTGAGTTATGTAAAAATTCATTTCCCTATGGGATTGCTTCAATTTACATTAAAAAATCATGTTTCCTATGGGTTTGCTTTGAGTTACATAAAAAAACGATTTAAGCCAAAGCCTACGGAACGGACTTTTCCCCCCGTAAATTGGGGTTTTACTGTAGTCCTAATTTGGGTGCAACACAGGGCTTTCCCCTGGCCACGCCAACCATACCACAGCCACAGTGTGGCAGTAAAAAAATGTTGAGCCCACCTTTGGTTGTGGGTCTTTTTGTTATTTATTTTCTGTTTGTGCACCCACCACCCAGAGTGGGATAACACCCAGATGGGCGGTATATAAATCCATAAATAATTTTTTGTAGCTTGAGATAACCAATAAACCAAAAGCAATATACAAAACCTGTACCCTTAGCAGAAACACCTTGGAGGTGATGTCAACGTACTATTCATAATCCCTAGGCCTGTTTGACCTTGCTTAGTTTTCACCTGCATACATTTACAGACAAATTAAGTTTACGGTGGGGAGGACAGGGCAGGCACCCCCTTTCTCCCCCAAAGTGGACACCCAGGATCCAAAGCACTGCTAATAAGCTTAAACGGATGAGCAATGCCAAAGAAACATTTGCATGGCCCATCTCCTTGGAAGCCAAGCTTTTCCCAAACTCCCCTGCAAAAAGGAGCGATCCTGAACCATGCTCAGCTGGTCTCTCCTCCTCACCTGCCCCCTTTCCACCATTTCCAGGAGCCCCGCTTCGGATCCGGCTGGTGGTGTTATTTTGGATTTGGAAGTGACTGGCCAGGAGGAGGAACGCAGTAGCAGGGCTCTTCTTCTTCCCCGCCGCCTCCTGCTCTTGCCACTTGGAGGAATAATTATTTCCCACGTCCGGTCACATGAGAGAAGCCAAGCCAGGTTTCTGGCAGGAGAAGAATAAGACCCAAACAATCGAGGCACACACACTCTCTCTCTCTCTCTCTCTCTCTCTCTCTCTCTCACACACACACACACACACACACACACACACACACACACTCCAAAATGATATACAGTATAGTAAAGGAGGCGGAAGGTCAGCAGTTCGATTCCCGAGTAGTGCTGGACGGAATGAGCTCCCGTCTTTGTCCCAGCTCCTGCCAACCTAGCAGTTCGAAAGCAAGAAATTGCAAGTAGATAAATAGGGACCACTTCGGTGGGAAGGTAACAGCGCTCCGTGCGCTCTGGTGTCTTCTAGTCATGCCTGCCACATGACCACGGAAACGTCTGCAGAAGCAGACAGCGCTGGCTCTTCGGCTTTGAAACAGATGAGCACTGAGCGCTAGAGTCGGATACGACTGGCTTTCGAGCAAGGGAAACCTTAAAATAAAACTATTGCATGCACTCACCACCAGTGGGACTTATAAATGTTCTCTCAAGATCGTTAAAGTTTTATATATTCGTCCCCTCGTCATTTTTATCTTTTCTTAAATTTTATTTAATTAAAATACAACACACACACACACACACACCACACACACACACACACACACACACACACACACACACACAAAGAAATAAAAACATCACAACTGGGAAAAAATCATTTAAAAATATTAGGTAAAGGTCGCCCTTGCTCGAAAGCCAGTCGTATCCGACTCTAGGGTTCAGAGCTCATCTTTGTTTACAGCCAACGAACCAGTGCTGTCTGTGTCTCTGTAGATGTTTCCATGGTCATGTGGCAGGTATGACTAGACACTGGAGCACACGGAATGCTGTTACCTTCCGACTGAAGCGTGCCTGTTTATCTAATTGCATTTTCTTGTTTTCAAACTGATAGGTTGGCAGAAGCTGGGACAGAGACGGGAGCTCACTCCGTCATGCAGTACCAGGAAATCGAACTCCAGTTCAGCGTCCTAACTTTTGACTAATTGGCCATTGATTGGAGATAGAGAGCTGTTTCAAACCAGGATCTGGGAGGGGGAAAATCCTTCACAAGGCTTCTGTAGGTTCCTCCACCCTGTCTGTCCCTCCCTCCCCTTTCCTGCTTCCTAACAGAAGTAATCCCTTAGATTTCTTCCCACCTCTGACAGTAACTTGCCCCCTTTTGGTACCACTTTCTGGCAATACAATTCTGGATGGAAATAATGGCTGGCTAGTTGAGTGGGTTTTAGGGCTTAGTGGTTAAGACGCTGAGCTTGATGACCAGAAAGTCTGCAGGTCAACAGTTCAAGACCCAAGTACTGTGTGAGGAGTATGTGCCTGTAATCTGGCCCAGCTCCTGCCAACCTAGCAGTTCAAAAGCAAGAAATTGCAAGTAAATAAGTATCACTTCAGCAGGAAAGGTAACGATTATGTGTGTTACGATGTCTAGTCATGCCTGCCACATGACCAGAGGAACATCAACTGACAGACAGTTCAGGCTTTTTGGCTGTAAACAGAGATAAGCACCGCCTCCGAGAGTCAGACAAGGCTGGCTTTTGAGCAAGGGAGACCTTTACCTTTATCTAATTGACTAGTTTAGTTATCTGGCTAACCTCTAAGCCAGAAGTAGGGAGTTTGATTCCCCATTGGGCCTTGCAGGCTGCAGTCCTCAAAGTGCCTCCTGAAGAAAAGAGCAAGTTAATCACTTCTGAGTACTCTCTACTTGGAAAACCATGAAAATGTTCACAGTAATTGTTATTATTAACAGCATTTCATCAGTGAGTGTGAACAAGTCCAAGAGCATAGGTCCCTGCCTCTAGAAACCTGACAACTCATTTTAGGAGAGAACTTCGCTCAGCAACAGAAAAAGCATACAGTATTCTGAATGCAGAAAGATGTAGCAATAGCAATTACGCTTATATACTGCTCCATAGTGCATAGTGTGCTCTCTGGGCGGTCCACAAGGTAATTAGCATTTTGCCCCCAACATGCTGGGTATTCATTTTACCGACCTTGGAAGGACGGAAGGCTGACTCCAACTTGACTCTGTCAGGATCGAACTCACATCAACAGTTTTGGCTGCAGTACAGTTTAACCACTACACCACCAGATGCAGTTGTTAGATTAATGCAGGGGTTCCCTACCTAAGGCCCACGGGCCAGATCCAACCCATGGCACCATTTCATGTGCCCCCTCCGAGGGCATTTGAGAAATAAATGGCCACCCATTGAAGCTGTTGGGACAAAATGGCCACATCTATCATCATACCTGTCAACCATCCCGATTTGGCCGGGATTACCCCGTAATTTGACGTCGATTGACGTCATAACCCGCCCCGTGCTGCCAAAACCCCGTAATTTGGCAGCGGGGGAAACCCTTTCCACGCATGCGTGGAAGTGCTACGCAGCTTGCGCAGCCCCTACACAAGCGGCGTAGCGCTTCCGTGCATGCGTGGAAGGGGTAAAACCCACGCATGCGTGGAAAGCGACCTGCACACAAGCAATCTGCGCAGCTCCCTTTTTTCCAGAGGCGCGGGTTGACAGGTATGTCTATCATGCAGGCAGGGCAAAATGGCTGTCCAGCCCTCGAAACTGACTGAGAGAGCATGACCCAGTCCCCGGCTTGAAAAGGTTGGGAACCCCTGGATTAGTGCATCTTATTTTATGGTGTAGGTTATGAATCAGATATTTCCCTTCCAAGCAGTGATGAGATTCAAAAAATTTTTACTACCTACTCTGTGGATGTGGTATGGTGGGCATGGCCAGGGGGAAAGCCCTGTGTTGCACCCTAATTAGGATTATTGGCATTGGCAGTGCCATATTTAGGAGCTGGGGGCCCCTAGGCTGAACCTGTGGTACGGGCCCTACCCTACAAAAACTGCATTTTCAGCAATTATCCAATTAAAAAGTGAAAAATAAACGTTTAAAGTTTATTATTAAATTATAGAAAATTTATGTACGACATTCCTATACAATATTTAAAATTGATTTTAAAAATTGATGTAGAATCATGTGGTGCGGGGGCCACTTTGTGGTGCAGGCCCATAGGCTACAGCCTAGGTAGCCTATGCTTAAATCCGGCCCGGGGCGTTGGTATCCGTGTGTGTGTGTTGGCAGAGTAGCGGCTTTACTATGCACTAGCGGAAGCTGCGTGCATGATGTCTGCACACAGACAGATTGAACAGTGACATGAGTTGAACTGAAAAGGAAAACTGCTTTACTTCTGCAGGTGCTCTGAGTCTTTGTGCAACAAGCATAATACAGATAAGCTTCTCTCTAAACAGCATATGTACAGCTATACAGTCTCTCTTCAAACCTTGGCAACAAAGTCCGTCAAGGTTACAGGAGGCTGATAAGAGTTTGTTTAGTTTAAGTAGCAAACAGAGCGTGTTCCAGCAATCGCTCTGGCTTCACAAGCAGTTGGTCACTGGCAGCAGAAACAGTTCAAGCACTCCTGTAGGATCGGGGCCGCTGGACGGCCGTGAGGTCCCGGAGGAGACTGATCAAGGAACGATACGAGGCAAGATGGAGCGAGATCAGATCAGTGGTTTATTGAGGAAAAAGCATCATCATATATAGATCAGAAGGCAATGAGGGATAGAATCGTCATCTGACAGAAAATCACAGCACCCATTTACTCGGGTTAATGGGAAATCTCTCTTGGGGAAGTTAATTAACTCGGGCAAACACTGACAGGGGAAAACCATTGTTCAGGGTTTACACCAGAGTAAATATGGCCACTATTTACACCAGGGATTAGGCTTAACTGTGAGTGAGTCAGTAATTGCTTAATACGTAACGGAGGTTAGTGCACTCCAACATAAACACATGTACACACACTATTTGAATAGAAGTAGTGCATACAGGAATGCCTTGGGGATGCCAGTAACATACGGAGAAAGTTCCTTTCTTGTAGCCTTTCAGCAGAGAGTATCCAGTTCCTTTCCCTTGCTTTCCTTCTCTCTGGCTTGGCTCAGCTGGGCAGAACTCCAGCTTGCAGTCTGTGGTTATTTCTGCAGAATAACCCCTTGTGCCAATTCAGTGGGTGGGTGATTATGACACAGGTACGACCCCCTATGCTGTTCCTCCTCCAAAGAAGGGGCTCCAACAGTGCTTGCTATATATACTGTCCTTTTGCTGAGTCATTGCTTCAATGGACTCAGCTGTGTTTCAGCAAGCAAGGTTGCTTAAAGTGATACATGCATCCTATACAATACAATACTACATAGCACATATTCCTCAACAAGGACTACTTTATTTCCAAACTTGGATGGGCTGGACCAGCCAGAATTTCTGCTATCGGTTCTGGCGAACTGGTGCAAACCTGCTGAATCCCACCACTGCTTCCAGGTACCTAGAAGTGGTTCCCAATCTTGGGTCCCAAGATATTCCTGGACTAAAACTCCCATAAGCCTTCACCATCAGCTGTTCTGGTTGACATTTCTAGGCTATAGTCCATAAACAGCTAAGGATACAAAATTTGGATTAAGCAAGGCAGATTCAACGGTGTAAAGTATTTCATGAGGTACAGTACATGTAGTCCAAGTCGTGACCTGTGTTGTCAACAGTCATCAATCAAGTCAAAATCAGCTTTTGTAAAAAGTGAAGAAGGATTTAGTCCCTGATGTATCTCCGATTATAGAAATAGTTGATCTTAAAAAATTCCCGATAAAGTTAGATAGAGAAGCCAAGGAAATTTTGGATGAATATAATATTTTTCTGTTGAAAGATTGGTTAAAAGTGTGCAAAGATAAGGAGAAAATAGTGGAGCTATATACACAGCTGAGCTTAAATTGGTTACAGGTATTACAGGTAAATAAATGGAATAGTGTCTATTTGGAAGAAAATAGTTTGAAAAGAGATACCACTGATTTTGAGGAAATATTATTAAAAATTACAAGGGGGGAAGTGGATATAAAGGGTTTGGTGAGCAAAATTTATAGGATTTTAAACAAAGATATCAATTCACAAGAAACATTGAAGAAAATATGGGAGCAAGATCTTAATGTTAGCATTACAGATTTCGATTGGAAAAAGAAATGGAATAAAAGAATCATGAGAGCTATGTCTGTCAGAATAAAAGAACATAATTTTAAAATTTTGTGGAGATGGTATTTGACCCCAGTGCGGTTGCACCAGATAGATAAAAATAAAAGTCAAATGTGTTGGAAATGTAAAAACAAATTGGGAACTTATGAGCATATGTGGTGGAGTTGTAGGATAGTAAAGGAATTTTGAGAGAAAATAGGAAAATAAATTCTCAGAATTATGGGGGTAAACATTAATCTGGGGTCAAATTTAGCCTTACTGACAGACACAAGGAAAGTATATTTAGATAAGGATAAAAAGAACTGTTGTCTATATGCTTGACAACGGTGAGGCAATGTATAGCAAGGAATTGGAAAAATGATTTAACATTAAAGATCGAAGAATGGCATAGGGAAATGTGGCAGTTAGCTCTGAATGATAAATTAACATAGAAATTGAATTTAAAAAAAGGGAATAGTAAAAGAGAACAGATTTTTGCAAATTTGGCAACCTTTTGGGGACTATGGTAAAAAAAGAAATGACGGGAGCAGACCAGTGCCTGAACATTCCAGTTTTTGGAAATAATATAAACGTGTGTCCTACCGCATCCTCTAGGGCCTTGTATAGTCACTTAGGGTGATATAGCACTTGAATTTTACTGTACTTTATTGGAAAGTCTGTATTTTTGTTTCAAGGGAAAGATGTCTAATGATTTATTGGAAAAAAATTAGTTTAATTATAGAAATTCTTAATCAGGCAGAAAACAATTAAATGATTTAGGATGAATTTAACTGTTTATACTTAATCAAGTGCAGCTTTATCCTTACTTTATGAGTATTGTTAGTGTTGACTTTTCTTTTCTTCTTTCCTTTTATATATGTCAATTTCCGTTTTGTCTTATGTATATATACTTTGTATTTTCTCTTCTTCATACATATCCTTTGTTGTTGTTTTTTATGTTATAAAATCAATAAAAATTAATTTTTTTAAAAAAATCAGCTTTTGTAAAATAGTCAGGTCCAGACGTGGCATCAGAAAAGGTAAAGGTTGCCCTTGCTCAAAAACCAGTCATATCCGACTCTAGTGTTCAGTGCTCATCTCTGTTTATAGCCAAAGAGCCAGTGCTGTCTGCGTCTGCAGACACTTCCGTGGACATGTGGCAGGCATGCCTCGACACCAGAGTGCATCAGACACTGTTTACCTTCCCACTGAAGTGGTTCCTATTTATCTACTTGCAATTTCTTGCCTTTGAACTGCTAGGTAGGTAGGAGCTGGGACAGAGACAGGAGCTCACTCCGTCATGCAGTATTCAGGTATCAAATTCCGACCTTCCAGTCACCGAGTTCAGTGTCTTAACCACTTGAGCCACTGCAGTCCCATTCAGATAATGAGACCAGCCACTGCAGTCCCATTCAGATAATGGGAACACTAGGGAGCCCCTCTAGTCTGCTCTCATAGGACAGGCTGATAGCCTTGGGGTGACGTAGTCTTTTAAACAGGGCCGCCATCAGAAATTTCTAGGCCCTGTACTGAGCAATCCTATTGCCCCCCCCACACACACACACACTTTTCTCTCTCCTCGCATTGGGGTGGGGTTGCGGCGGCGGGTGGAATACACAATTTCCCAAAAGAAATCGATGGGCAGTTGTATCCAACTTTAGAGTTCAGTGCTCATCTCTGATTACAGCCAAAGAGCCAGTGGCCTTGATCCACAAAAGCTCACATTAAAATACAGCAGTTAATCTTTAAGGTGCCACACATTATGCCCAAAAAACAGACTTTTATATCAACACGAACATAATTAAAAGGTAAAGGTTTCCCTTGCTCGGAAGCCAGTTGTATCCGACTCTAGGATGCAGTGCTCATCTCTGTTTCAAAGCCGAAGAGCCAGCGCTGTCTGCTTCTGCAGACGTTTCCATGGTCATGTGGCAGGCATGACTAGACACCGGAGCGCACGGAATGCTGTTACCTTCCCACCGAAGTGGTCCCTATTTATCTACTTGCAATTTCTTGCTTTCGAACTGCTAGGTTGGCAGGAGCTAGGACAAAGACGGGAGCTCATTCCGTCCTGCAGTACTCGAGAATCAAACTGCTGATCTTCTGCCTCCCAGTCAGTGTCTTAGCTACTTGAGCCACTGCAGTCCTTATGACCACAGTTTTGCGCCACCAGAGCTCAGAAATAAAGGAAGGAAGGAAGGAAGGAAGGATGGAAGGAAGAAAGGAAGGATGGAAGGACGAAAGGAAGAATGGAAGGACGAAAAGAAGAGAGGAAGAAGGAAGGGTGGATTAGTAAAGATAGATAGATAGACAGAGACAGACGGACCCACCTGGGAGGGGAGAGGGCAGGCTAAAGAACAGCATTGGCCCGCCTGAACTGCCAGGAGGGGGGGCCTGACCACCCACCCCTGCTCTGTTTACCGCCCCCAACCCCCACGGGCAGGCAGTCCCCAATGATGCCAGGCTTACCTGGCAGTCATGGGGCATTTTGCCCGGCATTATGGCGGGGGGCCGCAATGGCCAGCAGTGCGCACAGAAGCGCCCGCCTGGTCCAGGTGGTGGTGGTGGCGGCGGCGGCCGGCGCACGCCCCGCGGCTTCCCGCTGCTGCGCTCAGCCCTGGGGCCCGGCCCTCCTCGTGGGCTGAAGGCAGGTGAGAAGAAGCAGTCACTTCCGCCCTCCATGTAGAGCACATTGCAATAATCTAGTCTGGAGGTGACCAGAGCTTGAGTGACCATAAGCGTAGGCCTGATTGTGGTTCATAAATACCACAATCTTTGAGGAGGCTTTTTCTATGTACCCCACAGCTTTAAATAATACAAATTTACTTCATTACACCTAGACATTTTTTAAAAAATATATTTATTAACATTTTCAAAAGATACAAACAAATCAACAAAAAGAAAAAGTACAATATACAATCTTAAAGAAAGATACAAACAAGGTACATACTTAATAATCCAATACATCACTAAATGTCATCAAACCTCAGTAAAATCATCTAATACATTACAATACATATTAAAGCTTATCAAAATTCGATATACAGTAATGCATATTTCTCTTTCTCATTATATATTCGTATCATTAATCCGATTCTGTGATCATTTATATTCATATATCTAAGTTTATAATTACTATATTTAATATGCCAAAAGCTTATCACATTTCTATCATTATACTACATAACCCAAACAACACAAAAGTACAATAAAACCAAATTCACAATACACACCCAGTGATATATACATTGCCCTGGAGGATGTGGTATGTCACAGCAGTCTTTCACTATTTCCAAAAACTCATTTGATCTGGTGCTGGCCTGCCAACTTCCCCTCTAATTAATGTAGAGTCCACAAATGGTTGCAAGAGCTTCTTAATAATGTTATTCACAGATGCTGCCCAAGTCAATCTTGGCCACCTAGGAGCTATTTTACTAACTGTGAGAAAACAGGGGCTTCTCCGTTGCTCACCATTCTAACTGGAGGATTATGGGAAACACAGATCAGTGTTTTCCAAAATCAGACGCTACCATTTAACATGGCTTTTTAAATTTTTGCCCTGTGTGATAAGAACACTTCTCAAACCCTGGGCAGTTCATAAGATAATCAGCATTTTGTCGCAACGTGCTGGGTACTCGTTTTACCAACCTTAGAAGGATGAAAGGCAAAGGGGTGGCTGTAGCAGCAGTCAGGGCAAAATAACAGCAAAAGAAAACAACTGTAAGTACATAAGAACAGCCTTGCTGGAACAGGCCGCAGGAGCCCATCCAGTCCAGCATTCTGTCTCACACAGTGGCTCACCATTTGCTTCAGGGTATTATTCCCATGCAGATGCCTTCACCTGTTTAGGATTCCCTGGAAATGGCATTGAGAGATATCCTGCCTATCTCTCCAACCCGGAGGTTGTCCTTAGGTATCCATAATTATAGCCATTGATACCCTTGTCCTCCATGAACTTGTCTAATCCTTTCTTAAAGCTGTCAAGACTGACAGCTGTCACCACTTCTTCTGGCAGGGAGTTCCATAGACTAGTAATCCTCTGAGTGAAAAAGTACTTTTTCTTATTTGTTTGAGAACTAGTACCCAGAAGTTTCATGGAGTGCCCCCTAGTTCTAGTGTTATGCAATAGGGAAAAGTTTTTCCTTATCTACTTTGTCCACACTATGCATGATTTTATAAACTTCAATCAGGTCACCTCTTAGACGCCGTCGTTCAAGAGTGAAAAGGCACTTCCTCCAGCAGTATCAAAACCAGGACAGAAAAAAGCCCCATCAAGTAAACAAGGGACCCCTTTGCAGTCTCCTGTTGTACAAGGGCAGATCAGAGCACAGGCAGCTGATAGGATGAAGCCCACACCATTGTCCCCTGCGGTGGCAAGGCCCCCCTGCGCAGTGGGGCCTCAGGCTGGGGCGAGTGCCTGGTCAGTGAAACCTTTGCTCCTGAAGGTGTGTTTGGCTATGAGAGGTGGGCCAGGCTGGGTGCGGGCGCCTGTTGGAAACCCCTGCACCCGCCCGCCCACCACCACCTCAGGTCAGCGGAAAAGTTCGGTTTCACTTACCAGTGATAACTTTCGTTCTTCGAGTATATAGTTTGTGAATACACACTCATGGGTTATGCGCCTGTGCAGAACGGCCGATCGGAAGCTTGAAAAGCTATTGGTCAAAAGTTTTGGCGGTAAGACCGCCCACCGTACCGCCCACCCTGAGGCGCCCGCGCGCCATTTTACCTCAGTTCCATACTTAAGCCAAGCACAGGATAAACCAATTGATCTCATCCGTGCAGCTCAAGAGGGGAGGCAGGGTGGGTAGTGTGTATTCACAAACTATATACTCGAAGAACGAAAGTTATCACTGGTAAGTGAAACCGAACTTTCTCCTTCGTATAGTTTGTGAATCCACACTCATGGGAGATTAGCAAGCTCACACTTACTTGGTCGGTGGGCAGTCGGATGAGATGATCCCACGATGAAGATGATGTCGGTCAGGCAGGGTGAACTGTCAAGGGCGATGGGCCCGGAGCCCCCAAGTGAGGACGACACGGCGAAGCCTGGCATCCGCAGTGGCTCTGGTGTCCACCCTGTAGTGCTGGACAAATGTAGAAGGTCTGGACCAGGTGGCAGCCTTACAGATGTCCTCAAGCGGTGTGCCCTCCAGAAAGGCCGTGGATGTTGCAACCGCTCTGGTAGAGTGCGCCCTGACATGCGGTGGAGGGGGCAGCGATGCCGACTCGTAGGCCAAGTAGATGGTAGAGGTGATCCATTTGGAGAACCGCTGCGCAGAGATGGGTTCACCTTTGGACTTGCCCCCATACGCCACGAAAAGGCGTTGCGACTTCCTGAACTCCCTTGTCCTGCTGGTGTAAAACAATAAAGCCCGTTTGACATCCAGCGTGTGCCAAGTCCTTTCTTGGGCGTTAGCGGGGTTCTGGAAGAATGTTGGCAAGGAGATAGTCTGTGCCATATGAAACTGGGAAACCACCTTGGGGAGGAAGGTGATGTCCGGTTGGAGTACCACACGGTCATTGAAGAACTGGAGAAAAGGTGCGTCCGCCCGCAGGGCGACCAGCTCACCAGCTCGCCGAGCAGACGTGATGGCCACAAGAAAAGCCATCTTCCATGTGAGGAGACGAGCATCCGCGGTAGCCATGGGCTCGAAAGGAGTCCTGGTGAGCGCGTTAAGGACGGTAGAGAGTGACCATTGGGCCGTCGGAATCCTGACCGGCGGGAAGGCGTTCCGCAATCCCTTGAGGAAACGTTTCACCGTTTGGTCGCGGAAAGCGCCAGAAGCGGGCGAGCCAGCTGGAGAGTGAGCCACCACCGCTGCGAGGTGTACTCGGATGGAGGCGATGCTGAGGCCAGACTCTGCCAGATGGAGGAGGTAGGTCAAGACGTCCTGCAGCTCCACCTGCGAGAGGGGGGTCTGTTGAGATGCCAGGAAAGCACGAAAGCGTCTGTATTTGGAAGCGTAGGACTTCCTTGTGGAAGGGCGCCTTGCTAGTTCCAGGATCCTGGACAGTCTGGGGTTATCCTCCACGCGGTGAGGTGGAGGCTGGGCAGGTCCGAGTGGTGGAGCTGGCCCTGCTCCATTTGGAGGAGCGTCGGTGACTCCGGTAGCGTGCGATACTGAGATGACATGCGCAACAGCAGCAGAAACCATGGTTGGCGAGGCCATGCTGGGGCCACCAGGATGGCTCTGGTCTTGTGCTGCAGCATTCTAGTGAGGACCTTCTGGACCAGGGGAAACGGGGGGAAAGCGTAGAAATAGTCCTGATCCCACCGTTTCATGAAGGCATCGCCCTCGGAGCTCACACCGATGCCCGCCCTGGAACAGTACCTGTGGCATTTCGTGTTGGACTCCGATGCGAAGAGGTCGATGTCCGGAGTCCCCCAGGCCTCGCAAAGCGACTGGAACACCTCATCGTTCAGTTCCCATTCGTGGGTCGTCGAGGTGAGGCGGCTGAGATGGTCGGCCAGGACATTCAGCTTGCCCTGAATGTGCACTCCAATCGGGAAAATGTGCCTCTCTAGGCACCACTCCCAGAGTTGCACGGCTAGGTAAAGAAGGGTGGTGGATCGTGTTCCTCCCTGCTTGTTCAGATACGCCACAGCCGTGGTGTTGTCCGAAGCCACTTGGACCGCCTTGCCCATGAGCATGTTCTCGAAGGAACTGAGGGCCTTCCAAATGGCCAGTAGCTCCAAGTAGTTGATATGGTGCACCATCTCCTGAGGCGACCAAGGGTTGTTGACCGTGAGAGTCCCGCAGGCAGCCCCCCAGCCGAGGTTGCTTGCGTCGGTCAATATTTGCAACGGGGGTTGCGGGGGGTAGAAGCTCTTCCCCGTTGTCACGTTGAGTGGTGTTGTCCACCACACCAGCTGGTCCCTCAGCTCCGGGGACGGCGTTAGCCGTTTGGACTGACTCTCCCGGAGCGCATCGAATTCGTGCAGAAGCCACGACTGTAGGGACCGGAACTTTAACTTGGCGTGAGGGACCACAGCCGTCGTTGAGGCCATAAGGCCTAGCAGTCTTTGAGCCTTTTTCACCCGGATGCACGGCTTGGTGCGTAGGTCGTTCACTCCCTGCGCGATGTCCTGCAAGCGCTTCTGGGGTGCAAAGGCTCTGGTGGCAAGCGAGTCGAGTATCGCTCCGATGTACTCGACGCATTGAGAGGGGATCAACTTCGATTTGGTGAAGCTGATCCTGAGGCCGAGACTCTCCATGAGGTGGACCGTGAACTGCGTGTCCCAAATGGCCGACGAGCTGGTGGGGGATACAATCAACCAGTCGTCGATGTATGGGAAGAACCTGATTCCCCGCTGGCGAAGGAAGGCGGCCACCGGAGCCATGCATTTGGTGAAGACTCGCGGTGCCGTGGCCAGACCGAACGGTAGACATCGGTACTGGTACACCGAATCGCCGATGCGGAATCGGAGGAACCGTCGGTGCTCCTCGAGGATGGAGACATGGAAATAAGCGTCCTTGAGGTCTATGACTGTGAACCAGTCCCCTTCGTTGATGAGGGGAAGGACGGTCTGCAGGGTCACCATCCGGAACTTCCTGGTGTGGATGCACTTGTTGAGGAGGCGCAGGTCCAGAATCGGGCGAAGTCCTCCGTCCTTCTTCTGGACCACGAAGTACCTCGACTAGAAGCTGTTGTCCCAATCGGGCGGGGCCACCCGCTCGATGGCTCCCTTGGACAGAAGAGTTGATATTTATTCCTCCAAATGGGGGGACGAGGTGGTGAAACGATGTCTTCCTACCCGAGGCGCCCGCACGAACTCGATGGCGTAGCCAGAGGACAAGATCTTTAAGACCCACCGGTCGTCCGTGATGCTTGACCATACCTGGAGGAAGTTCCGGAGGGGGAGGTACGGGAGATGGAGTGCGAGAGACTCGGCCGTCGCAGCTTCAAACGCGCGACTTGGACTTAGCGTCCGAACGCTTGCCGTGTCCGTAGGGCTGATAGCACGGTTTGTGCTGGCGTCGTTGCTTGTAAGAGCCAGACCTGGGCTGCTCCACGGGGCCACCCTGTTGTTGTGGGTTTCCCTGGTAGCGCCGCGTGAAGGGCTGGAACCTCGGCCTGGCAGGCGGAGCCGGCGTGGTAAGCCCCAGAAACTTGGCGGTGGAGTTGGTCTGCCGCATTTCATTGAGGACCTTGTCCGTGTTCTGTCCAAAAAGGCCTTGCCCGTCGAAGGGAAACTCCTCGATGAGCTTCTTCATAGCATCATCGAGGGAGGTGCCCCTAAGCCAGGCGTGGCGACGGAGCAGGATCGCAGACGACATGTCCTTCACCGCATAGTCATTTATATGCCTGGCGGTTCGCATTTGTTGCTCCGCCAGGAAATCGCCCTCAGATGCCAGCGCGTCGATCCGTTTCTGGGCGTCGGCAGGCAACGTCGCCGTTTCGGCCTTCACTCTCTCCCAGAGGTGAGACTGGTACAGGCCCATGGCAGCCGAGTAGTTGGCGGCGCGGAGGAAGAGGGAACCGGTGGCATAGAATTTACGGCCCACCGCGTCCAGCTTCTTCCCTTCCGGGGTAGAAGGCACCGGGAACCCGCTGGTGGCCGTCCTGTGTTGGAAAGCCTTGACCACCAGGGAATTCGGCAGGGAGTGCGCCTGCAGGAACTCGACGTTCTCGTCCAGGACTCTATACATGCCGTCGAACCTGGACGAAACGGAGTGCGCGGACACCGGCTTCCTCCACGTCGCCTTCGCCGACGTCAGCATGGACGGAAGCATGGTGATATGGACCGGCCGTACCGCACGTCTGTCCAGCTTTGCGGTCATTTGGTCCTCACCTTCCAGTGGTGGCTGGTCCACCTTCAGGTTCAATGCGGTCCCCAGGCGCGTCAGCATGGCCGTGAGCGAGCGTTGATCCTCACCACGCGGTGGGTCAACCGCGCCGATGGCCTGGTCCGGCGTTCTTTCGGCGTCGACGTCTCCCTCGTCCTCCTCCGAAGAGGCGCTGGAGTCATCGGAGGACGAGGGAGGAACCCGCGACGATGTGGGTGGGCCAGCGGAGTGGACACTCGACCCTCGGGAGGTCGGAAGGGCCACAGCAGGGTCAGCATCCCTGGGGCTTGCGGTGGTCGGTCCCGGAGCCGCAGAGGCCGCAGGCATGGAGGTCTTAAACTGGTTGGCAAAAGTCTGAGCCATGACCTCAAACATCCCCTTCAGGAACTCCATCTGGGATGGGTCCCCCACCGTTGGGAGCGACGAAACGGTGGCCGACGAAACGGTGGCTGGCAGAGTCGGCGACGAAATGGTGGCCGGCATGGTGATTGCCGCGTTGTCGAGCGTCGGAGTCCTGGGCCTTGGGGAGACGGAGGCCTGCCTCATAGGCGAGCGGGCCCTCCCACGAGGCGGTGACGGGAGTACCTGAAGTGGGCGAGCTGGAGCCCCAGCCCTGCGTCCTTTTTCAGGCGATCCCGAGGAGGACCGTCCTCCCCAGATGGAAGACCCAGGAGACGGACATCTCGCGACCGAGTATGGTGGCGAGGGTCCCGGGGACACGGGGGTGTGCGGAGTCGGCGGGAGCGATCACCTCTTCTCCGACCCGCGCTTCTTTTTCTTGTCTCCGTTCTTGTCCCTCTTCTTCTTCTTCTTGATGGTAGCGGAAGAAGAGGCCGAAGGCGGAGGAGGCTGAGAGACGCTAGCCGAGGTAGAAGCGGCTGCAATGGGAGCCAGAGAGAGTTCC